>VZRE01007594.1:103524-190319 GCA_013396775.1 Cephalopterus ornatus | reverse complement strand
AACCCAACTCAACCCGACCCAACTCAACCTGACCCAACTAAACCCAACCCAACTTAACCCAATCCAATTCAATCCAACACAACTCAACCCAACCCGAGCCACCCCAACCTGACCCAAACCAATCCATCCCAACTCAACCCAACTCAATCCCACCCAGCCCAATCCAACTCAACCCAACCCAACCCAACTCAATCCAACCCAACTCAACCCGACCCAACTCAACCCGACCCAACTCAACCCAACCCAACTCAACCCAATCCAATTCAACCCAACTCAACTCAACCCAATCCAACTCAATCTGACCCAACTCAACCCAACCTGACCCAACCCAATCCAACTCAACCCAACATGACCCAACTCAATCCAACCTGACCCAACTCTTTAATGCAGCAGGTGCTGCAGGACTGGAAATCACTGATACAGTTCCTTGGAACAGGCCTGCTGCCTGCTCAAAGATCCCCAGGGTCACCCGCATGCCCTTGCCTTCCCAAGGTTTCCCTGGATCCAGGGAGTTCCCTCCAGCCCATGTGGTACCTTCCGGACGTGGCAGGAGAAGAGGATGTTCATGTACTTGTCCTTCCTCTTCAGCTCATTGGCCACAGGGACGAAGGAGCCCGTGCTCTGGGGGCTGTCTGGTTTCTGGAAGAGCAAACACAGGCTCAGGACCCTCCTTGGTCAGTGAGGGAAGAGGGGATGGCAGTGACAAGGCTCCCTCCAGCCCCTGCCTCGCCACAGAGTTCTGTGCTTTGTGAAACTAAACCTCAACTAAACAAAACCCTTAAAGGAAGGACACAGCAAAGGGAAGCAATCAAACCTGCCCAGCTTTGTTCATTCTGTGCCTTTTTCCATTATATCCAGCATTCTAGTGTTCCACTGAAGTGTGTCTGTGCCCATTTCAGACCTGATGGCACTGCTCATCACCTTTAAAGCTGCTGGTGCTGCCCAGAGCTCAGAAAAATCACTCCTGGAGCAGTGGAAGTCAAGATTTCGAACTACATAAACCCATTTACACAGGAAACCTCAAAGTACTTATCCCTCCCAGGAAACCAACAGTCATTTTTCCAGATTCCCACCATTTTGGTCCCTTTGCCCCAGTGATTATGCCAGTCCCTCAGACTCACCAGTGCGATGTAATTCCCCTGCCAGGCTCTCTGGAGGCCAATGTCAGCTCTGTGACCCTTCAGCACCTCCATGGCAGCCACCTTGGCCCTCAGCTGAGGTAGGACTTCTGGTGGCACGCTCCGGATGAGTTCACCCGCTCTCCACCTGCCAAAACACCTAAGTCAGTCCCACAGCCTGGACCACACACTGCAGGGACTCCTGCTGCCACATCAGTGCAAGGACACCCCCAGACAGTCCTTCCTTAGAGCCGGAAATGTCAGCTGACATCCTAATGTCACGTATCATCTCCAACCTGACAGGCTGGGCTGCCAAACTCCCTGTCCCACACCCAGAAGTCAATGTCTGTTTGCAATGAAGTGTTTCCAAGCCCATTTCTGGGCTCACTTTATGACGTCATTCACCTCTAACAGCTGAATCTGGCCCTTCCATTCAAATCTGACCAACTGCACCATGGAACAGCCCATCCATGGCTCCACACCACACTCTGGCCTTCAGCAGCAGCACCAGGTCTCCAGGATTAATGCTATAAAAAGATTTTTAGCAACTAAAACTCTGTAGTTATGGCAATTGTGCTTATTCTGAAAGCAGGACTCTCTACCCAGACAGGCCGTGGGTGGATGGATGTCTCTTTTTCAAGAGACAGCTGGGGAAAATAACAAAGCTGACTTGATCTAGAGCTGGTGGTAACCCCCCCTGCAAACAGATGGCTGGATGGGAGATCTCTGACAGCCCCTCCAGCCAACATTTCTTTTGTTCAGCCACTTTCAGAAATTCATAATTTTTCAAACTGGAATTTTAACTACTTCGCCTAAAGTTTCCGAGAGAAAAAAGTCACCGGCCTTTAGACAGCAGGAGGTTTAACAACGGTACAAACTCCTGGGTGACCAGGGGAACACGGCTCAGTTTACTGCAGGAAAACACTGCCTTGCTGCAAGAAGTCAAGAAGATTCCTTTTCTCTTCCCCCTCATCCTACAGCAGCTGCTCTTTCCTTTTAAAACCAAGCAAAAAGGCCAAAAAGGGGCCAAGGAAGGAAATACAACATCCACTCTCATTAAATGACTTGGAGCAACCTGGGCGAGTGGAAGGTGTCCCTGCCCATGGCAGGAGTGGAGCTGGATGGGCTTTAAGGTCCCTTCCAACCCAAATCATTCTGCGATTCGATGAGATTCTGTGATTTTATTTTACCTTATTTTATTTTAATGGAACGTTATCCAGTGGAAGGTGGCCCTGCCCATGGCAGGGGGTTGGAACAAGATGGCCTTTAAAGTCCCTTCCAACCCAAACCATCCTGTGATTCTGTGCTGCTCATTCACTTGAGAGCTGGACCTGAAGACCCTTGTGGGTCCCCCCCGACACAGAATATTCCAGGATTCAATCATAAATCTTCGAAACAATAAATATTTGCTTGGTCAAACCCGCTTCACCTCTGCCACCCGCCTGATGTGCTTCGGTGACCCGTTCAAGGTTTCAGGGACCAAGGGCAGCAGCTGTGGGGCCGAGGGGGCGGGAGGTCTGGCGTGTACCTGTGGTAGATGGCCTGCAGGGCCTCCTCGAAGCGCCGCAGCACCTTGGGGGGCGTTGGCCACTGCACGCTCCTGCCGTGGTCCCGCATGAGCCGCACGTTGTGGAAGCGCCGGGCGACCTCCCGGATGTAGGACTTGACCTTGTAGCGCCGGTAGTGCCGCAGGATGGTCAGGGCGGCCTTGGTCCTCCGGTAGCGCAGCCGGGCCAGGGTGCCCCTCCAGACCTGAGCCGGGGGGGGGAAAACAGCTTTAGCAAGGAAGAGCAGGATATTTTTTTTCTTTTCATACTCCTAACGCTGAAATCCACACTTTTATCTTAAGGGAGTGAGTTCTCGATGCCAACCAAATCCAGTTAAAACACTGCTGAGAAACACCACCAAGATCCCAACATGTGGACCTGCTGGAGAGAGCCCAGAGGAGGCCATGGAAATGATCAAAGGGCTGGAGCACCTCTGTCATAGAGAGAGGCTGGGAATGCTGGGGGTGTTCCCTCAGAGAAGAGGAGGCTCCAGGGAGACCTGAGAGCCCCTTCCAGGGCCTAAAGGGGCTCCAGGAGAGCTGGAGAGGGACTGGGGACAGGACAGGGGGGAATGGCATCCCACTGCCAGAGGATATTAGATGGGATATTGGGAAGGAATCCCTCCCTGTGAGGGTGGTGAGGCTCTGGCACAGGTTGCCCAGAGAAGCTGTGGCTGCCCCTGGATCCCTGGAAGTGTCCAAGGCCAGGTTGGATGGGGCTTGGAGCAACCTGGGCTAGTGGGAGGTGTCCCTGCCCATGGCAGGGGGCGGCACTGGATGAGCTCTAAGGTCCCTTCCATTCCAACCGAAACCATTCCATGGTTCTTTGGAATTTACCGTTGAGAACAATTAGCAAGAAACAATTCTAACTGATTAAAAAAAGCTTGCTTTGAAAACAGTTTGGGGAATATCTACTCTGCCCATGTGTGGAAAAGCAACCAAACATGCAAAACAAAGGACATCCCCCTAAGCTTTGGGATGGGGAGCAGCTCCACCAGCACCACTGAGAGTCATGTTTGTGCCTGGAGGGTACCACAGGCAGAGCACAGGGCAGGTTCTGGGCTTCTCCTGGCACCTCCTGCCAGGGTGTGGTGCAGGAAGGCTGCTCCATGGCAACCAACTCCTAAGGAGAAGCCCCCACGCAGGAGGAAGGAGGGCTGGGCAGGTGTAGCTTCCATCCCATAACCAGAGGAAAACACCTGAGCACTCTCAGGCTGTCACACCTCCCAGGGGATCTCTGCCCCGCTGTGCCTGCTCTCCAAAATAACCCACCGAGCCAAGACTGTATTTTATTTCCTTGCAGAATGTAACCGGAGGGGTAACGAGCCTCCTGCACCCACGGAGAGCTTCCCTGCCCTGCCAGCTTATTTCCCTCTTGAGAAACATCCCCCAGCACTGCTGATGGATATCAAGCCTTCTATTTACAGAAGAATTAATTAATTACCCGAGGCAGTTTTCAACACGACAGTTGCTTTAGGAAGCTGAAGTCAAAGGTTCTCCTGGCAGCTTAACTGACAGTCAGTCCTACCACATGGATGAGAAAGCTCTGGGCAGCAACCAGAGCAGAGATGGGAGGGGCTGCTTTTCCCTACACACTCAGACTTCACAGAGAAACAGAGATTTTGGGTCCCAAACCCTCAAAACCAGAGGACTTCCTTCTTTCAACCTCTGTCAGAGTAACCCCTCCTCATTCTCCTTTCCTCACTGTGGGATATCTCCTGTTCCCAACAGACACGATCCCTGTACCTCTGGCAGGGCATGGGGAGTTGCCTGAGCTCTGGGAGAGCTGGAGAGGGGCTTGGTACAAGGCCTGGAGGGACAGGACAAGGGGGAATGGCTTCCCACTGCCAGAGGGCAGGGACAGATGGGATATTGGGAAGGAACCCCTCCCTATGAGGGTGGGGAGGCCCTGGCACAGGTTGCCCAGAGAAGCTGTGGCTGTCCCTGGATCCCTGGAAGTGTCCAAGGCCAGGTTGGATGGGGCTTGGAGCAACCTGGGCTAGTGGAAGGTGTCCCTGCCCATGGCAGGGGGTGGCACTGGGAGGTCTACAGGATCTCTTCCAACCCAAAGTGATTCTGAGAACAACCCAACACACACAAGGTGACCAAAGGCAATGAGCTCCTTAACAGACCCAGCCCCTGCCAGGGCTGCTCTCCAAAGGTGTGGGAATTGAGACTATTGCAGCACTTGAAGGGAAGAGCTGGGGCAGCAAGGCTGGACATGGGACAGGGAAGGGAAGGGTAAGACCAGGAAGCACAGAAAGCAGTCCCTGTAACCAGGGCAGAATCATCACTGCTGGACTGAGCAGACCAACAAACCAGCAAGAAGAAAAGCAGGAGTTACCCAGTGAGCTCAGAATCTCAACCCTGTGTGCGTGTAAAATAATATATAACACTCTCCTCATTTATTCTTTGAAGTCATTAGACAGATTGAGGGGAAGCAGCATCCCCTGCACCACATATGGTGTGCTCAGCAGTCACTTTTAGCACACTCAGATGTAATTGTAGTTTTAGATCCATCACAAAGAGACCCAAGAACATCACCACGGAAAGGGCACCAAAGCTGCTCAGAAGCTCGAGGCCTCCTGCAGCCACAGGCTAAACCTGACTTGCACAGGGCCCGGATTTCACCCGGAGTGCATAAGGCTGGATTTAAGCTGGCATTTCCCTGTTCGAGGGCAGAGCAGGCTCACAAACTCAGGAATCTGACAGAACCACCAACTAGGACCAAATAATTGAGCATTTAAAAAGAGCACTGGAGTAATTTGTGCCCTTTTTTAAAGAAGAGCAAAGAAGACTTGGATTGCTTGAGACACTTAAGCAGACTTTTATGGAGAGCCATAAAATGTACCTGTAAGGGATGTATGGGCAATAAGCAGGAGCAACTGGGTAAAAACCTCTTGCTAACGTCTCATTTTTAAATTTAATAAGAACAGAAATGAGGAACAAAGGGATCCAGGTCGCAGAGGAACAGCCTTTGAGTGTTAACAAAGGATCTCCAGAAAAGAACCCACAGTAAATCTGTGTAAGCTGATAAAGACTTTGCAGGGCTTCACTTCTGCCAGCTTTTCCCCAAACCATTTTGAACCAGCTTTTAGACACAGAGCAAGGTCTAGATTTTGCTTCTTTGGGCTCTGGAGGGAAGCCTCTCGCTGTGGGTCCCCTCTCCACCAGCCAGGACAAAGGCTGAACAGATTGGCCCAATGTTGGATCAGCTGCATTGCCACAGAAATTGGCTGCACAGCAAGAGGTGTCACAATTGGACAAACCCTGGCCTCCCAAATCCAATTATCCAGCCCAGGCAGTGCCCCTCGGCTACACACAGTAAAGTATTAATGAAAAGCACGGCCTCAAATCAAGTTGTCATAACCGGGTAGCCTCCCAGCCCAGCAGGACCCACCCACGAGCCACCACCAGTGCCTCTTGGAGGTGAGGAGACAGTCAAAGGTGAGAACAAACTTCTCCCAGGGAATGGGGGACAAATATTTCCCTGATTAATTGTTTTCCTGGCTTGGTGTTTCTCTGAATGGGCCAGGGCTCATTTCTGCTTCAGGCAGCCCCTCAGTAACACTGAGCTGCCCGACAGTCCCACAGACACTTCCAGAACACGGACTGCTCAATCCTATGGACAGCAGCAGGCATCAAAGCAGCAAAGTCCTTGTTGTGCAGGCACTTTGTGCACTCTGAGTGGTGCAGCTGTGAGCAGAGGAGCACAGACAAGACAAAAGAGGATCACAGAATCATGGAATCACAGAATGGTTGGGTTGGAAGGGACCTTAGACCTTCGAGCTCATCCAGTGCCACCCCCTGCCATGGGCAGGGACACCTTCCACTAGCCCAGGTTGCTTCAAGCCCCATCCAACCTGGCCTTGGACATTTCGAGGGATCCAGGGGCAGCCACAGCTTCTCTGGGCAACCTGTCCCTGGGCATTTCCAGAACAACCAGTTCCAGGATGCTGGAGCGTTTCCTGCCAACACACACCTTGCTCAGGTTTGAACACTGGGAGAGCACCACCCCTCCCAATGCATCTTCTCAATCTCCCCCACCTCCACTTCCTGACTAAAGAGCATTAAGCACCATAAACTGAAATTTAAAACCTCAAATTTCCAGAGCTACGTTGAACTGACTCTGGTGTTGCAGGAGGTGCTGTTGTGTTCTGTGCTGGAGGACAAGGGTAGAGCCACGGCCAAATATGCCCCAAACCCAACAGGATGACCTGTACATCCAGGGTTTTACTTCTCTCTGCACCCAGGATAATGTCCAGGGGATCTTCATACACAGTTCACAAGGGATTCAGCAGCTCATCTGTGTCACCCTGGTGGTTTCAGTAGGTTTTAGCAAATCTTGCAGGGTCTGGGCAAACCAGGCTGGGATGGCAGAGCCCTCATCCCTCCCACAGGCAAGAAGAAATCGATATTCCCTTTCCCCCTCCTGCGGCTTTCCCTGCTGGTTAGCCTGGCTTCCCATGGGAACGAGACTAAAGATGTCCTTGTCTGACCTCCTGAGATAGCCCTGACAGCTCCTGCATCCCGAGCCAGCTTCCAGCAAACCTGACAAGAGGGGCAGCAGACTCGGAGAGCCGAGTCCAGGGATCTTTCAGGAAAAATCAGCCGCAGGGCAGAATAAGCCTCAAATCAAGAGTGACACTGCTGGAACGGCTTCAGCACGAGCTCCAGAGCCATCTGCCTCCTCACAGCTCCCAATCCCAACCAGGCACAGCAGGGACAGGACACCAGAGGGATCTGGCAGCATTCCAGGGTCATGAGGAGGTGGAGATGCGAGCAGGGCGTGAGGGAGGGAGTGGGGGATATGATGGATCCCCAAAAATCCCGTTTGATGACAATTTTCAAAGTCACCCAGAGAGGAGCAGACTCCAGAGCAATGGATTCTGTCACTGATTACCACAGAGCCCTGTGACCAAGCAGGAACAAGGAATGGATTGTCCCCACAAGGAGAGTTGTGCCCACAAGGACACTGAGCAGGGCAGGTGTAGGAAGGGATAATCAGCACAATGTGTTGGCTCCACAATGTGCAGGCAGGGAAGGGGCCCAATTATGCACTCAAGAGCAGAGACATAAGTAGGATAATATTGGAAATGGAAAGAAAAGGAGTTTTCGGGCTTAGAAAAATAAAAAAAACCCCTACTATAAAACAAAAAGAACAAACCAAACATTTCTCCCATCCAGCCCCCAGCCACAGTCTCTTCTCATCTCTTTCAATACCTTTTGCCTTCTCTATGTTTCATCCTCCTGAAGGTCAGGGGAAGAAAAATTGAGAGGGCAAGTGCAATTAGGGCTGAAGGGCCAGGAGAAGGGATAGAGAGAAAGGAGACAGTTGGAAAAACTAAGTCTGAACATAGGAAATTCAGCTGAAACTCCTGAACATTACAAAGAGTATTTATTTCTACAGCTGCTTCCAGTAAGAGAGTTCTTTGCTGTTCCTGCTTCCCTCTCAAGAGACCTCTTAAATGGGATATTTAAGACGAGTATCAATCACAGAATCACAGGATGGTTTGGGTTGGGAGGGACCTTAAGGCTCACCCAGTGCCACCCCTGCCATGGGCAGGGACACCTCCCACTAGCCCAGGCTGCTCCAAGCCCCGTCCAACCTGGCCTTGGACACTTCCAGGGATCCAGGGGCAGCCACAGCTTTCCTAACATCCCTTTTATTCCTTCAGTTCAGGCTACTGAGATGGGATCATGACAAATGCCAGCCCAAGGGATGTCCTTCTGGACAACCCTGGGTGCTTGATGATCCCAGTATTGATCCCAGCATTGATCCCGCCAGTGATCCCAGTATTGATCCCAGAGGTGATCCCAGTAGTGATCCCACTCCTCCCAGTGCAGCAGAACTGAGACTTGCACAGAAAGAAACCAACCATTCACCCAAAGCAGGAATCACATCCCAGCTTAGGGGAAGTACTGATCATTTTTTTGATGAAGTATGTTTAATTCACATGGGTTTTGATGAAAATTTAATAAATTAAATGGCAGATGACTGGCAGGGGAGATCTGAACATGCCTTTAGAATCAGCTAAAAAGCCTCAGTGAGCTTCTAGCAGAGTTTCTAAGATTAAAGAAGCCTCACACACATCACGTCCATCACCTCAGCACAGCATAAATCCTACACACCAATCCATGCATTGCAGGCCTGTCTGCACACTGCAGGCTGCTTCCAAGCTCTGACTTTCCCATTAAAAAAGGGGGGCAGGGGGGGAAAGGAAGAAAGAGAGGAAAACAAAGACAAGGGCCCTGCAGAGCACAGGCAAAGCCAGCAGAGCAGCCAGGGTGGGCCCAGAACGCCGGGACTGCCTCGCCTGCACATCTTCCATGGAAAAAGGGATAATCTAGATTTGACCTAAATGCTGCAATCTCTGCAAACACAGAGAAAACCCACACAGCCCCCAGTCCAAACACATGAGCAAGCAAACCAGTGCCCAGAAACCCGGCAAACAAACCCAGCTTGTCTAAAAGAAACTCCAGTGTTGGGATTTTTGAGCAGTTCTGCAAGGAACCAATCCTTGGAAAACTCCTTCCTGCTCCACACACCTCCTGCCCCAACCAATATTTCACGTGGCCCTGCACAGGCTGCCCCTCCAGGCAGCCAAGCTGGGAAGAATAACCCAAACCCCCATAATTCACACTGGCAGGAACCTCCCTGCACAGCTTTAAAGGCTCTCCCACAGGCAGGGTTATTCAATATTTACGTCCCACACGTGGGGCTGTCGCGGGGCCCCGGCGCTGGATGAATGTTCAATCCCAGCAAGCTTTAATTACCCCAGCCCTGACTGCTTCCAGAGTGTCATCTCCCAGAGCAGGGATGTGATGGAGTGGCTCATACCCTCCTCAGCACCCACTGCCTACATCCACACCCCTCAAGTTCGTCATCTGCCTTTTCCCGATTTGAGTGAATTCGGATCCCATTTGAGGGAAATGGTTTCAATCCAACCCTCCTCGTGTCCCAGCTCACCTCACAGAGCCCAGACCCAGCCAGGGGGAAGAGCTGCTTCATTTACCAAGGGCTGCTTTCTCTTCTCACATGAGTCAGCTGAACAATGCTCAGTGTAACAGCAAACAATATCCCAGAGGCTGGGAAGGAGGGAAGGCTCCCTCTCAGAGATTACTCAGCTGGTACTGACTAGAGCACGGCCAGCAGTGAACACAAACCTGCCACAGGAGCAGGGGGTGCAGCAGGTCACAAGAGACAGACCCAGGCACGTCCCACTCCGTGCGGGATGCAGAGCTCTGGGTCCCTCCTGCAGCCCCTCGTGCGGCCCAGCCACGGCTGCAGCAAACACACACCGTCCTCGGGGGTCCTCGGGGCTGAGCTGCTGCTGACCTGGGAATGCTCCCAACCACCCCCCCATGGAGCTGCTGGGTGCATGGGGAGCCCTTGGCAGTGTCCTGCTGGCCTGACAGGGCATCCTGTTATCCCATCCTGGCTGCACCCTGCAGAATTCCTGGCCTCTGGCAACAACCAGGAATCAAGAGCATCCTGAGTGTGAAGGAGATCACTGAGTCCAAACCCTGGCCCTGTCCAGGACACCCCAACAATCACACCCAAGAGAGGATGTGACAGATATCCACAGGCACAGAACCCCAGACTGGTTTGGGTCAGGAGGGACCTTAAAGCCCACCCAGTGCCACCCCCTGCCATGGGCAGGGACACCTTCCACTAGCCCAGGTTGCTCCAAGCCCCATCCAACCTGGCCTTGGACACTTCCAGGGATCCAGGGGCAGCCACAGCTTCTCTGGGCAACCTGTGCCAGGGCCTCCCTACCCTCACAGGGAAGGATTCCTTCCCAATATCCCATCTAACCTGCCCTCTGGCAGCAGGAAGCCATGCCCCCCACACTCCAATCCCTTGTCCTAGTCCCTTTCCAGCTTCACAATGGAAGTGACTCTGGAAGTCCCTCTCCAGCTTTCCTCTCCTTCACAGCTTCCTTCTCTGCCAGTCCTGAGTGAAATCCTGCCTCCTCAGGGCAGGAATGAGCAGGTATCACGTGGAGCTGGCAGCTGCAAGGACACAAACAGCCAGACTTCTCCATGCTGGGGTCAGCTGAGCTCACCAAAGGCGGCTGCAAATCCCAAAAGCTGCTGTCACATGTCTGGCAATGTCAGGGAAGAGAAATCCAGGAGGTGTGTTACTGAATAGGAAAAACCTATTCCCAGCTCACGTCATCCCAAAACCAAATATCCAAAGGGACTGGGAAAGTGTTCAGGAGAGATATGGTGCACACAAATGTGCACAGGGATAGGGCCCTGCTGCTGTGCTGCTGAGGCACTGGCTGGAGACAGGACTGTGGTCTCTATGGACCTTCAGCCTGGAAAGGCACAGCAGCTGCTACAGTTCAAAACCTTGAGGGAGAAAACCAAAGCCTGCATCCATTGAGGGAAGAAACCCTACATCTACAAGTAAAGAAATCCCACATCTGTTTAGTGTAGGAACCCAACATTTATTTAGTTTAGAAACCCTACATCTACTGGGGGAAGAAACCAAACCCTCTTTCTGTTGAGTGAAGAAACCCTACAACTACTGAGAGAGAAAACCAAACCCTCCATCTATTGGTGAAGAAGCCAAACCCCACATGTATTGAGTGAAGCAGCTGAGGATTCAGCTCTGACTCCAAAGCTGTGGCAGCCCTGCTCCGGTGCAAAGCAGATACAGGGAAAACAGAGCCAAGTAAAGACTTAGAAAACATTACTCCCCTTCATCTGAAGGACACAAACAGCACTGAGACATGTCCTGGGGTTGAGAGTTTGAGTCACAGGGAAAAAGAAATGAAATCCAGAAATACTTGAGCAAAACAGAAATCAATCACTGCACACTTATTTTTGCCACAAAGCCCCACAGCCAGCACAAGTGGCAAACTCCCTCACAGAGACTGATTTTTTCCCTGTTGGGATTGAGGATCCTCACAAAAGTGGTCTGTGCATCTCTGCCTTGTTCTAGGCCCAGCTCACATGACCCTGGGATTGTTCCCATCCCTCTAAACTCAGATTTTTTCCAATTTCAGGTCACTGAATGCTATTTCTGCTTGTTGCACTTCATTTGCAGCACACTGACAGTGCTGTTACACCTTGAGCAAGGCTTAAAGACACCTTGAGGTGCAGCAGACCAGAACCTTTTAAAAGATGAAAAGCTCAGGCACAAGAAAAACTCATGAAAACAACGTGGAAGCAGCAGCAGCAGCAACGGCTGCAGAATCTGTTCTTCCCAATTTGTCTGTGCCACACACGAATGAGCAAGGAAAAAAAATCCTCTTCAGCTGTGAAAGGCAGAGATAGAACCTGAAATAATTTACAAGCTCAGAAGCACAAAAGGTTTGTTTAACCAACTCATCAAAGCACAAACGTTCTCTGGCAGTGGCAACAGTCTCAGGGAAGAGCTGGGGGGTTTCTTTGGGTCATTGCTTTTTCCCACATGCATTGGAGGTAACAAACCAGGTTCTGAGGTGACTCCAACAGCCCTGAAGCTCCAGGTCCCCAAGCTGGGACACAAGACCCCAGAACTGGGTTTCCCTGCTCTCCAGGCTCTGCTGGACCACATCTCACACAGTGATGCACGCCCACGGTACCCTCTCTCCTCCTCCCAGCCCACCAACAAACAGGTATTTACATTTATTTAGGGCAGGGTGTGTTTCCACAGCACTTCCTGGAGCAGAAGAAGGACAACAAGAAGGTATTCAGGTGTCCCCAGGCAGCTCCTGAAAGGGCAGGGTCCCACTCTCCTTCTTTTCCCCCACAGGCATGTCCCCAGTTCCCCTTTTTACCAGCATGACTGAAGGCAGGCGAGGTGCTTGTGGGGCTAAACTGGCAGTAAATTGCCTTTTTCTCTTTTGTTTTTTGGTAGGAGGTGGGAGTTCTTCTGTTTGTGTTGGTATTTTTGGGGGTGGGCATGGTGTTTTTTTGCCTCAATGCATTCACTGGAAGCAGACAAGGGATGTTCCGGGCACAAGGAAGGGGAGCAGTGTGGGATCAGTCACTGAGAACCAGCTGGGAGAAGCAGCCCAGGGGACACAGAACCAGGCTTGGTCCCTCACAGCTCCTCTGGAAGGAGCCACAGCACCTCCAGCCACAGCTCCTCCTGCCAAAGCCTCTCCAGACGAAAGCCTGGGCTCAGGGTACAAACCCACAGGTCACTAGAGACCTACTCCCACTCACAGTCAGCACTCGGGGTGCAAAACTCCTGGAATCCGGAGGCGAAGGCGCTGCACCCCCTTTTTTATGTAAGGTACCGACCCAAGCCCCCACCAGATCATTCCTGCCCCTCCATAACCTGACAGGAAACACCTCCTGAGTCCATGTGGGACCTTCCCTGGGCGGCTGCTGCTCCCCCCGTGCCACGGGGCTCGTGGGGCTGGAGAGGAAAGGGAAGGGGGGACATTAAATGATGTCACATCAGCCACGGCCCTGGTGGGCTGGGGGGATGTCGCCATGGTGATGCAGCTCCTGAGCCCCCCCAGGGAGATCCAGGCACGGCGGACACCTCGGGATGCCCGCGGAGTGTCCCCCTGCCCGCTCCAGCCCCGCCGCTCCCGGGCCGTGTCCCGGAGGAGCTGGACTCCCACCAGGACATTCCCGCGGCCCTGCTCCAGGCGGGAGGATGCCAGGAGCGACTGCCGTGTGCCGGGCTGATAAACTGACACCGAAACAGGGCGGTAAGTGGCAGGGACAGCAGCCACCACCCCGGGGCCGCCCCCAACAAAGCCCCGCTGGGCACAGCGCAGCAGCGACGGCAGCGCTTCCGAGGGCAGGGATCGCGGCGGGGCTCGGGGCAGCATCCCTTTCTTTTTCATTTCTCGTCTTCCTTACTAACACCAGAGCTGCTCCATTTGCGTTCCCGGTGCCAATCCCGGAGCTGGCAGGAGCACAGGTACAGCCAATAAAGCACCACGTGGGAGTGGCGATTTTAAATAATTTTAATTATATATTTTAATATTATTTTCATTATTTCTTTTTAGAATTTTTTTTATATTATTTATTTTTACGTTATTGCTTTTTATTGTTTTTTGTTTTTATATTTTTAAAAATAATTTATTTTTTAATTTTCCTTATTATCACTAGAGCTGCTGCATTTGCACTCACAGGGACAATCCCAGAGCTGGCAGGACCACGGGTGGAGCAAATAAAGCACCACGTGGGAGTGGTGCTTTTTGTATTATTTATTTTGGTATAATTTATTTTTTATTTTTAAATTATTTTTATTTTAAAATTTTTTATTATTTATTTTTATTTCGATATTTTTCATTATTTTTAGTACTTATTTTTAATTTTTAAAAAGTATTTATTTTTTTATTTTCCTTATTAATACCAGAGCTGCTCCATTTGCATTCCCAGTGACAATCCCAGAGCTGGCAGGAGCATAACTACAGCAAATAAAGCACCATGAGGGAGTGGTGCTTTTTAATTATTTTTTAAATTATTTATTTTAACATTATTTTTATTATATATAGTTTATTTTTATTTTGTTTTTATTATATATATGTCGATTATTTTATTTTTAGTTTTTTATTATTTTTCTTTATTATTTATTTTTTATTTTCCTTACTAACACCAGAGCTGCTCCATTTGCATTCCCAGTGACAATCCAGGAGCTGGCAGGAGCACGGGTACAGCCAATAAAGCACCACGTGGGAGCTGTGAGATCTCAGCTGGGGCTTCTAAGGTGACCCTTGGTGGGACTCCAGCAGTGATGTCCCCGCTGCCATATGGGGTTTGTGACACTGGACACGGCTCCCACTTGCTGAATTCTCCCGGCAAGTCGCCACGGTTAAATCCCATCACATCTGCTCCCTGACTGGGCTGGGGCTGAGGGAAAACCACAGCCTGGAATCTCACTGACATTTTATCACGCAGAAAAGAGCAGTGCAGGAGATGAATCTGAAGGAGGAGACACCCAGGAGATGTGGAACAAAGGGAAGGGAAATTATCTCTTTAAACTAGAAGTCAGTTTAATTCAGCGTAAGCAAACTCCCGAGCAGCGCTAAACAAAGGAAGCAGCGCCGATTGGAGGGCTAAGGGTCACTCACCGAAGGGAATTACTGCCCCCCTTCTGGAAAGCCTCGGGATTTTGGGGCAGCAATAAAGCTACAGAACGCGTTTCATTAGAAACAAGCCTGTTCATTTAAAGCCACCACGAAACAGAGCTGTTAAATGTGGATTCTTTCCCTTGCCCCCATTCCTGTGCAGAGGGGAGCAGTGCTGGGCCTCAGGCTGGGATCAGCTGCTCCAAGGCTGAGCCTTAGTCTGCCCTCAGCCCCTGTCACACAAGCGCCCATTGTCACCACATCCCATCTCCAGTTGGCTTTCCCCTTTCCTACACTCAAATTCGAGGAACTGCAATGCAACAGAAGGGTGAATTACTGAAAAGAAAATCAAATCCTCCTTGAGGTGCTCGCAGTTGGCCTCCCTCAGCCTTTGGTGCTCACAGGCAAAACCCCAGGACACAGAAAGGTGCAAAGAATTGAATTTTTGTGTGAGTTTTTAATGAACAATTGAAAGCAAATAGAGAACAGAAATTCAGAGACAGGCAAGACTCCCTTGATGCTTTCAGAGCACAGAGGGGGCCTGGTCAGACCCCTGCTCTGATGGGATTTGTGATCTGTGATTGTTGACTGTTCCTTTTCCAGTCTCCAGCGGCCCCATCTGCCGGCAGCAAACACGGGAGGGATCCCAGACAGAGCTGGGGGGGAGAGCAGAGAGTCACACAGGGGAAACACTGGAAGTGGAGACAAACTCAAGCATCTCCCAGATGGATTTGACCCTTACAAAGTACTAATTCCTCCCTCAGACATCAGCCCAACACTCTCCTGTTGATGGGCTGTTTAATAAGCATTTCTTGATTTGTTAAGTGTCCCTTGTTTTAGTTGCAAGTTCCAAGACTCCTAAAGAGCTTCCCTGCATCCCTTTGTGTTTGAGGGTCCAGGTGAGGGATATTCAGGGTAAGAAGAGAGGGCTGAGCTACAGGAAAGGAGCTCTGGGCATCCAGATTTCTTTGGAGCCCTCAGGACTGTGAACACTTGAGGAGCTTCTCTCATCCCCAAAAACCCTTTGTGAGGTAGAACCCCACTGGAGGTTTCTCACAGAGCAATAACAAAAAGCTGCCTCCATGTCCTACTTCAGTGCCTTGTGCAGAAGAAGACTCGTGTTAGTCCCTCCCCACTCCCGGGAGCGGAGAACACAGGGCAGGGAGGTTTGGGAAGCCACAGGACAACGGCACCAGCAATTCAACTTCTGTCACTTTTGCTGTTGCAACAACAGAACCCCAAAAAGCACCACAGTTATTCTGCACATAACCCAGCACAGATGATGCCACACAACACCACTACAGCAAAATCCCTTGTGGAGCCAATCCAGAGTCCTAATCCAGTACTGCTGGTGGCAAAAACTCCTTAGCCCCGCTCTCCTCCAGGGTCGAGCCCAGTCCAGAGCCAAGCCCAGACTCTGCAATCCTGATCTTTGCAGCAAACCCACCAAGCTGAGCTGCTGTTAAAGCTGTGCCTCTCCCTGGATGGGTCTGAAGGAGCTGCCCATGCACTGAGCTATCACCAGCTTCCACAGCACTGACAGCCTGCTAAATTACCCTCCAGTAACTGCACCTTGCCGTTTCCAAACAGGTCACCTCTCAACCCCTCAGTGGTTTTGTGTGAAAACCGGGGTCACCTGGGAGCAAGGTGTCCCCCCTGCAGCTTTATTCAAGGAGGAGCTCATTAACTCACCCCGTTCTGCTGCAGAGAAAAGAGACTCCGGGTTAATGGTGTGGCCCAGTGACCTCCCTGGATGCACCAAACGAGACCACTGTGCTCACAGAGTGGCTGCAGGCAGGGAAATCCTCCTTGGAAAGCACGGGGAGCACAGGGGAGGCCCAGCTAATGATCCACAAACACCTCCCGGGGTGTGTGTGAGGGGCCCCGCAGATTAGCCCCAGGTCACCCCAAAGGACTAAATCAGACCAGGCTTCCAGAAAAGTGTGCTGCTCTTTCCAGGGAAGAGACCAGGAGGGTGATGATGAGTATCCAGGGAAGGTGTGGTGAAGCTCAGCAGCAGGACCCTGCTGAAAACAGGGAAGAAAACTCTGGACCATGAAGCTCAGGGATGGGCAGTGCCCACATCCTGCAGAGCCCGAGCTTGGCATTTCCAGAAAATCTCATCACACACATTACAGAATTCCTTACTAAATACAAACCATCTAGCGCAACAAACACCAACTTTCTGCTCCCATACCGGTCAACTTGGTTGGCTTTCCAGAAAGGGAATCACCTTCAAGGCACTGCAAACACCACAAGTGGGGGTGTTCCACAGGACTACAGGGGCTTGCAGTGGGGAACTGCTGCTTCAGGCTCTTAAACCTCCCCAAGAGTGATTCAGTCCATCAGGTTTGGAGAGTTTGTGCAAACCTGTGTTACCTGCAGAGCTTCAGAGCAAGTTTCTGCTCTGTGAAGTTTTTACACCCACATGTCAGCAGTTTCCATCTGTGATGGACAGAAAGGGGTTCAGAAGTTCCAAGAATGACAAAGAAAATACACATCCTAAGAAACACATTTCTAAAAATCTTGAACTAATCAACAAGCCCTGTAGTTAGGACAGTCAGTGCCACCATCATCTGCTCTTGGTCAGACAGATCTCACTCATACAGACACAGATTTCAGCAAGTACTAAAACCAGAGAACCATAGAATGGTTTGGGTTGGAGGGAACCTTAAAGCCCATCCAGTGCCAACCCCTGCCATGGGCAGGGACACCTTCCACTAGCCCAGGTTGCTCCAAGTCCCGTCCAACCTGACCTTGGACACTTCCAGGGATCCAGGGGCAGCCACAGCTTCTCTGGGCACTCTGTGCCAGGGCCTCCCCACCCTCACAGCCAAGAATTCCTTCTCAATACACCCCCTCTAACCCTGCCCTCTGGCAGTGGGAAGCCATTCTCTGTGTCCTGTCCCTCCATCCCTTGTCCCAAGTCCCTCTCATGCAATCCATGTGTCACAGCGATGCACAACAGAGGCCGAGACAGGTTCACATGTGTGACAGTTCATCAGCAGCTCTGTAGCCAATGGCCTCCATCCCCCTGGAGGTGCAGGGAAAAATCCCTTCCAACCCAACCCATTCTGGGATTCTGTGTTTCAGCCGTAAAACTCCCTGAAGCTCCCAGGCACCTCATTTCCCTAGAGGAAAGAGCGAGTTTTTTGATCAGTACCCAACAATATTTTAGGTGCTGGTGCTCACGGCACACCCCGCCTTCACCAAGGCCTCAGTGCAGCCACAGAGAGCACCACCAAAAAGAGCCTTAAAAAAACCCAGGCAGCGACCCAACTGCAGCTCCCTGGCACTCGTGCGGCCTCCTCCCCCTCTGCCAGCGAGCCCAGAGGGGGAGCAGAGGTGTTTTAATGAGCTTGAGCCGAGCTTTGGAAGCACTAAGCTGAGCTTTACCTTCTGCAGGAAGAGGACGATCCTCACCAGCATCTTGGCGTGCAGGTCCTCCAGGGTGAACAGGGTGCGGGGCGTGCGGATGAAGATCTTGGTCTTGCCGTAGGCCACGTCGTGCTGGAAGCCGTGGCACTCGATGAGCTTCCTCACAGCCTCCTTGTCCGAGGCCAGGTCGTGGTTTGGCCACGTGAAGTCCGAGATCATCTTGTACCTGGGGGGACGAGGGACAATTTACAGATGGAAACATGTCACTGAGGTCCTCAACGAGGCTGACCTCCAATGGGTTTTAGGGATAATTAAAATAAATGCTAATAAAACTGATTATAGATAGAAGAGTCTCAAGGCACTCTCTGGAGGAATCATGATCCTCAAAATCCAAGAAAAACGAATATAAGAGATTTTGTGAGAAGCTGAAAAGGAATGCTGGGAGGAGCTCCTTTCATCAGCACTGAGCTGATGCAACAGGACAAACCTCAGCATTGGCCTCCTGCAGATCTGGCAGTTCCATTATTCACACTCGGCATACAACTTTAATTTATCCTTTTTTTTTTGTGAGGAAGGAAAGCTTTGGTTCACTCACATTCTGCATCAGAAGCCACCTGAAACCAGCGGCTTTGTCAAAAAACCTGGATTTAAAAATTCTGGACTTTGGGAGCCAAAGTTCTAACAAACTCTGTCTCTTGATCCTTGACTGCCCCAGTCTGTGCAACCACCACCTGGCTGGGGCTGTGGGTCAGTCATTCCTCCCATCCTCCCCCTCCAAACCCCTGTTCCCACCACAGAAAAGGCAGGTTGGAACTGAGAGAACTACAAACCAAACAAGACGTATGAGGATCAGCCCCAGCTCTCTGTACGATTTCCCAGCCCTGCAGAGTGCTGATTAGGTGAACAGGCCTTTGCAAAAAAGCAACAATGAATTCTCTGCACAAGATTTATGGGCATAATAAAAACTGTAATAGACACTTTCCCTGCGATAGGACCCACGTTCATGTTCTAAATAAAACTAGCACAAAGCAATCTCAGCCACTTCTCACTTAAAAGCCCCCGAGCCAAGCCAAGCATTAATTTCAATGTTTCAGACATTCAGAATTCTCAGCCACACTTAAAAAACAGCCGCACAATCAGCCTTTTCCTGGGGGTGGGGGCACTGCAGGAGGTGCTGAATGGGCTTGAAAAAAGCCTGGATGGAAACACACCCCAGTGTCACGTTCATTCATCAAATTGGCCTCTGGAATATGCTGTGGAAAACGGGGAAAATGGAGGTTCACACTAAACAGGGAACACCATCAGGTTACAGGGAGCTCACTGCTTAATAAACAGCCCTATAAAACCCCTCTTCAGATTCACAGAAGATTTTGCATGTGCACTTGGCTGGCAAAAGCATCCCTGCCCTCAAACACACACAGGACATCAGTACTGCACACTGGTTCCCTTCCCTGCTCTCACCAGCAAAATGTTCCTGCAAGAATTCATTCACTGTGAAAATCTTCTACCTCGAGACAAATACGTTAGGGAAAAATTAAAAACAAAGGGCCAAGCAGGGTGGGAGTGCAATCCCCAGGGCTGGGAAACAGGCTGGGAAACAGGGTATGGGCCAGGCCTGTCCTGCCAAGGGGAGCAGGAGAAAAGGGATGTCAGAGAACTGAAAACCTGCCCCAAATGTTAAATCCTCTTCCTCCTTTCCAACAAAACCCCCCATGGCACTCACAGACACCCCGAGGCCAATGGCCCCCCTCCCCGTGTCCCACAGGTGGTGGGATATCCCAGCACTCCGGCTGTTCCCGTCCCTCCCACGTGTCTCCCAGTGCCACCAACTCCTTCCCCACAGCTCCAGCATGGTCTGGCTGCCACAGCCACTCACAGCCCCAGCCTGGCTGCTAATTATAGTGAGGCAGAACCCAGAATAAACCTGCTCGCTGCCCCCACAGCCCTCCCCTGGCCCGCCTGCACACCCCACAGCTTCCAGGGGCACTCACACACTGAACATCCATTCCCAGCCCCCTCTGTGCTCCCTGAACCTCACTGTGGAAACACCCAGCACGGACAAGGCTGCTCCTGGAGCCAACAATTCCCAGTCCAGCTCCCCTAAGCCACTAAATTATGAGGCTTTAATGACTAGCTCTGGGGGTGCAGATGCAGCCGGGCCACTCCTCCCTTCCCACCGCACGGTTACAGCTCTCGGTGTCACTCCCACGGCACGTTTGACACGGCCTGGAACAGGCACGTGGATGCCTTTGTGGGGAAAGGGTTGGATTACACTCACATTCCCCTTCCTGAAACCCAAGCGGCATCTTTTTGATACTAACCAAGAGAATCCATCCCATCCATGGAAGGTTCACATGTGGCACCCGACTGGAAGAAGCAGTGAAGGCACAACATCTCCTGACCCAGCTGAAAAAGTATCTAGATCTCCCTTTCTGCAAATTGGTATGGGCAGCCTGGCTTGCACAGAGCTCAAAGAGGTTTTTTTTCATTTCAAGGGAAGTTAAAAAGGACATTTATTAATGGTCTTGACTGTCCTTCACTTCATTCCTACTGGGAGATATCAACTACCTTACAGGATTTAGGGCCAAATAGCAACAAACTCTTCGCCTACAGACAGGAAAGTTATTTTTTATGTTTCATATACACATGTACATACATATAGGTAAAAACCAGGCATACATGCACTCATATATGTATTATATACATATATATTATTTCTTATCTATATATAACCTGATCTAGATCTGTGCCCTCTAAGAGGAACCAGCAACACAAAACCCAGGGATCTGTTGTGGGCTCAGAACACCTGAAAGCCTCAGAGGCCTGTCAGGGAGTTAAATGTTAAATGTCGGTTTGTGGGCCTGAGCTTTGTAATCATCTTTGTGGATGTAAGCAAACAGATGACAAAGTTACATCTCAAAATCACTCCAGATCTGTCTTAAGACCTGCCCCACGTGCACTGCAAGAGCCCAGGCTGAAGGGCCTGGAGCCTCCTCCATGCTCCCAGCCTCCCAATAAGTCTGTTAAATGTAAATATAAAGGAACAGAAATTCCACGTGATCCCTGCTCTAAAGAACCAGCTCAGAAATGTGCAGCTTGTACCCCCAGCCCCTAGGAGGGAATGGCTCACCCCAAGACAAGGAACAAAGAATTCTGGAAGACAACCCAAAATAATACCCAGGCCAGGAGGCCAGAGGAGTATTTTCCCTCATTTTTTAATTCAGAGAAGTCAGCGCAGAGCAGGCTCGGGGCAACCCCCCGACACACAAACACGGTGTCTGATCCCACACTGGGTGTGGGGAAGTTTAATCCCACTCCAGGGCTGAGCACAACACGTGTCCCAACAGCCCAAAAGCTGAAGCAGTTGCCATGTGCTGATTTGGTTTCCCGGCTGCAGCTTACTGGAGCTCATCAAACATTCATTAAAAACAAAGCAGCTGTTTATATTAATAGTGATTACACAGATCTTGGGAGTAAATTGCAATGAATTCCACATGTGAGGTGGAAGCACATTCTAAGCACTGCAGGATGCTCAGGGAAGCTGATCCCCAGCACTGCAGGCTGCATTTAGGAAGCTGGAGCCTTTCGTTCCACTGTGGGGATCAGGATCTATCCAGGCAAATCTTCACTCTAAACAGCAGAAGATCTTTCACCAGCACTTTGTTTCTAACTCATGACATCTCACCTGCTCAGATAGTTCAATTTTTTTTCTACCCCCGTGGCCTTTCCTCCCCTGATTCAATAACAGAACTGGAACTCCATTCCCTGTTCCATCAGAGGAGGTTGAATTCGCAGGGCCAGTGTTAAATTACTGAAGCCTTAAGACAAAATTTCAATCTAAAACATGTCATTTGCCACAGGTCTGGCAGAAATTAAGGGGGCAAAAAGTATCAAAAACACGTTTAATGGAGTGTCATGATACCATCTCTTCCTCAGATGCCCAGTTTTGAAGTCCAGGGCTTTCCTCCCACACAGTGTCACTGTGGGCCTTCCCCAGACATACCCCCTCTGTCTGTCCCTCCTCCCTGAAACAACCAATGTTCAGAGAGAAAACACAAGTTAATTAGCTCAGGTTTTCGGGTTATGCTCTGGGGAAGAACGTCATTACACATTCCTGCTGCAGGGTAACACAGCAAATGGATTTCAGCAGAACAAGGAGCTGGGCTTGAGCAGGACACACACCCTGACACAAAACCAGAGCAAGGGGGGACCCTGTGAGACCCAAGAGCTGATTTACACCAAACACACCCACACCCACAGGCTCAAGAGTCCCAGAGGGCTTGACTTCACTCCAAGGGAGAGCCAAATCCCACTCTTTTACACAGATTTACACATTCAGGTTGTATGAAAATTCCTGCAGCAGTGAGATGTGAACAAGGGCAGATGGTTTAATGCAAGGAAGTGCATCCAAACACATGAAATGTTTGGGGGGGGAAAAGGGGGGTTTAAGGATAGGGAAGTATCAGAAAGTAGTTTAATTGAAAATACCAGCTTTGGGAGTTGGGGATAAAGGTTTACTTCCTTTTTTTTTTCTGAATGGTAAACTCTAAGAAGGGAGTAGCCTTCAACCTGTGGTCTACAAGACCAATGTTCTTCATAAACTATTCGAGTGGTTTAGAAGTTGAGTATTTGGCTTTCTAAGGCTCCAGTGACAGGGAACAGAATAAGGAGGGCTGTGAGGTGGAAGAGTATGGCGTTGAGGAAGATGAAAGTGGGTGTGTTTTATGGGGATTTTTGGAGGGGGGGAGAAATGGATTAGGGCAAGACACTTTGCAAAATGCGCCTTAAAATATTTACTTGACACGTTCCTAACGCTTGAAGCAAACAAAACAAAGAAGAAACCAACCAAACGTGAACATTTTTACGTCTCCCTCCGAGGGTGGGGATGCCCTGCAAGGAGCTGCCCCATCCCCTGCCAGCAGCTCTGACCTGTGCAGGAACTTCTCGTAGGTCTGGCGGTAGGCGAAGCCCGCCCGGCGCACCCGCACGTTCTCCAGCAGCCCCAGGTACTCCACCTGGTGCCTGCACCGCTCCTCGTCGAACACCTGAGGGGACTTCTTGTCGTTGGGCTTGATGCAGCGCACGTAGTAGGGCTCCTGTGGGACAGATCACACCCAGGGTCACCCAGGAGAAAAGTCTGAGCTCACACGGAGAGGTTTGAGAGCACACAGAGAGGTCTGAGCTCGCACAGAAACGTCTGAGCGAACCCAGAAAGGTCTGAGCACACCCATAAAGGTCTGAGCTCACGCAGAGAGGTCTGAGCGAACCCAGAAAGGTCTGAGCACACCCAGAGATGTCTGAGCTCACACAGAAAGGTTTGAGTGCACACAGAGAGGTCCGAGCACACCCAGCTGTTCCCTCAGGAGAGCAGGGGGGTGTGAGCACACCCAAGAAAGCTGGACAGGGTTTGGTTGCTCAGCAGGAATCAGAGGGTTAACACAGAGGTGACAGAGACACATTCCTCCCCTTCACACCCTGCAGGGACCTGTCACAGGACCCCCCTTCTCCAGCAGGCCCAGGAACTCCAGCTGTGCCTGCAACGCTCCTCATCAAAGAGCTGGGGGGACTTCTGTCATTGGGCTTGATGTAGGAGGGCTCCAATGGACTGATCACACCCAGGGTCACCCAGGAGAAAGGCCTGGGCACACACAGAAAGGTCTGGGCACACACAGCTGCTCCCTCAGTGAAAACTCCCTCAGTGTGAGCACACCCCAGCAGCTGAACAAGCTGTGGCTGCTCAGCAGGAATCAGAGGGTTAAAACAGAGGTGACAGTACGACCTTCCTACCCTTCACACCCTGCAACAAACCTTATAGGACCCACCCTGTTGTCTTAACAAGAATTACTTAATGCTCATAAATCTCACTAGACATCACCTTGTTGAGTGTTTGGGCTGCACAGAAAGCAAGTTCTGAATCCCAATGCTATGGGAAATCTGTAGCTGTATCAATTTCTGCTCCATTCCATCCTCTGCCTTTTTCCTCCTTCCTCCATCCACGATTTGGGAGTTGGGGATAAAGGCTAAAGTCCTTTTCTTCTGCATGGTAAACTCTAAGAAGGGAGTAGCCTTCAACCTTTGGTCTGCAAGACCAAAGATTCAACTTTGCAAGAGGAGAGAGAGGTTTCCAAAACAACTTGTGGTGTTTCTCTAAACAAAACAAAAAAGTGAACTGAAACAAAACCCAGATTTTGTAATTGCTGACACTGACTGTGATACATATCTACTGCCCAAAATTTAAAATCATCCTGCAGCTGCATATGGGCAAACACAGGTAACAACACCTGAATGTGTTTGATGTAGCAAAGCTGTTAAAGGTTGGTGCTCTGCCTAGGAAAAAACTTGTGAGAAAGAGATGTATTTATACAGAATAATGACTATGGAATTCATTGCCCTGTTGGATGTGGCTTTCCCACCATCTCCTCTAAAAGCAGCATGGATTGCTCCGTCAGTTTTCCCAGCATATTCTGAACTGGAAGGGACCTACAAGGATCTTCAAGTCCAACTCTTCGGGGAACGGCCCTTGCAGGGATCGAACCCACAACCTCGGCATTATCAGCTCCAGGCTCTGACCAACTGAGCCCATCCCAGTTTTAGCTGTGCTGAACCAAGTCTAAACCCTGTTCCAACAGGCCTCAAGGATGGAAACGACTGAACTCCAACCTCCTGCTGCCTCCAGCCCAGGACCTTCCTCAGGACAAACACAAAGCAGCAGCATGGGAGTTCCTCTCTGCACCACCCTGGACGTGCAGGGGGCAGAGAAGGTGGAACAGGGACGGGTGGCTTTACTCCACCCACACAGTCCAGGGGTCCTTTCACAGTGAGATCAGGCCTGTTGGAGTGTTTTGATGCTTCCTTTTCATTTGATTAAAGGCAGCTTTCAGTTAGGTCAGCATGGTCTGTAACCAGCACCAGTGCGAGGGGTGGATACAAGGCCTTTACACTTAGACATTTCCATCCCACTGGGGTTTGGAATTCATTCCTTTCTTTCTCTTGTCAGCCCTTGCTATCCCACTTCTAACCTTGGTGGTGTGTGGAAAAGCATCACGGAATCATGGAATATCCTGAGCTGAGAGGGACCCCCAGGGACCATCCAGTCCCACCCCTGGCCCTGCACAGGCACCCCAACAATCCCACCCTGTCCCTCAGCGCGTTGTCCAAACTCTCCTGGAGCTCTGGCAGCCTTGGGGCTGTGCCCACTGCCCTGGGGAGCCTGGTCAGTGCCAACCACCCTCTGGGGGAAGAACCTTTCCTGAGATCCAACCTGACCCTGCCCTGACACAGCTCCATAATAAGGCCCACCTTAGTTTTTCAAGGTAAAATTATGTTCTTCCAACATTAAGAGATATTATTTTTGAGTAGCCCTTGCAAAAGGAGTGGGACATCCTGCAGCCTGGCAGAGCCCACTGGCCACCAAACCTCAGCACCAGCCAAGGAGAGAACTCAGAGGATCCCAGGGAGCTCAGAAGGTCCCAGTGTGGCCAGAGACCTGCAGAGGACATGCCACAGACACACACAAACTGCAGCATTCCAAAAAGCAGTTTGCAGCAATCTGACATCTTGATAAAGGGAGACACACAGCCCGGGTGACATCTTACCATTAGATGTCCCCTTTGATAACCACAACTGAGAACCAGGAATGACATTTCAGCAGCTTTGCCCTGGACCAGAGCTGGGGGCTGTGAAACTGCTCTGAGGAACCAGAGGGATCTCAAAAGGGAAGCCCCAAGGGTTCTCCAGAGGAGTCTGCTGTGTCCCAGCACTCCTGGACGGCCTCAAGAACCCACAATGGTAACAAAGAGGAGAAGTGGTCACGGGGGGGGGAATTAAAAGGGGGTTAATTCAGTGAGAACAAATGCAAAGTTCCACATTTAGCAGAGATAGCTGATTAATAAATAATGAAAAACTGATTTTACACTGGTGCTAAAAAGAGATGCAGGAGTTCAAAGCTGACATGAGGCAGGTTCATGTTTTTCTAGGAAAGGGCACAAGAACAGGAAAATTGCAAGACAAAAAACTCGTTAGATTTCTAGTTCTCCGAACACCTCACGCAGGGCACTGCAGTTCAAGTGGGAACAGTGAGTCAGTGCAGGCAAGAACAAGAAAGATCAGAAAATCCAGCAAATGTGACTCAGAGGAAAGGCAGGTTTAGTCCAGAAGGACCAAGGAGCCACGGAACCATCCTGGTGTAGATTTCATACATTTGAAGGGTAGATATGGGGAAACGTGAACATTCAGATTTAGGACACAGAAGAACTGGCTTTAACCATGGTATCAAAACTCAAATTAGGCATCAGGAAAGCAAGGAGTGGGAGCAGAGCCTGAGGGAAGGAGGGATTCTCCATCACTAGAGAGAACAGCCTGAACAAGCACCTGAAAGGGAAGATACAGGCAGAGGTGTCCCCAAACACGAGGTGAATTGGGTGCACTCCTAGGGTCTCCCTCAGCCCTATTTTCTATGATTTCTCTATGATTTGAGGTCACTCACCTAATCTCAGGATAACAGGAAAGGCCCAGAATTGCTGTTTCCCTTCAGGAATACTGAAGAAACAGGATCATCCTTGACTACCCTGGTCAATCCTGACACAACCCTGAGTTTGCAGCACTACGGAGACACCCAAGGATCCTCCACTCACTGATGAGTGTGAGCAATGAACAGGCCAAGATATGGAGGCCTTGGAAAAGCATATCCTAAAAGCTGATATAAGCCACTGGGGAAGGTTTTGGGCTGGAATGTTTCCATGCTTTCTCAAGGATGCCATCAGCAGCATCAGGCTGGGATTTCTCCTGGAGGGTTGTCCTTGGGATGGGAATATAAAGCAACGAGGAGAGTAAGGAAAATCTGAGCTAAGCACCCACAAAGAGCTGGCAGCATCCTGGAGCTGCCCACCCTCCAGGAAGCAGCCCAGGAGCAGGGACAGGTATGAGGAATGTGGAATGAACAGCAGGATGTGTGGGCAACATCCGTCCTTATGTCATCTCCCTTCTCCCAGTGACTCCATCGCTCCCACAAAGTGTGTCAGGCACAGCTCCTTCACAGCCTTGTTTGGCTCCTCTCCTTCCCAGGGGGCTGAGGCAAAGCCGGACACAGGGAAACGCTGCCCAGCTCCCAAAAAACAGCTGAGCCCTTGCCAGGGCAGCGCTCTCCTCATTTGGCTCTTCCTCAGGGAGCAGAGGTCTCACAAAAGGAACTCCAAGGATTGCAGCTTCCCCAGGACACTTCAAGGCCAGGCTGGACAGGGCTTGGAGCAGCCTGGGATAGTGGAAGGTGTCCCAGCCCACGGCAACGGGTGGAATGAGATAGCTGGGCACCGACCAGGCTCCCCAGGGCAGTGGGCACGGCCCCAAGGCTGCCAGAGCTCCAGGAGGGTTTGGACAACACTCTGAGGGACAGGGTGGGATTGCTGGGGTGTCTGTGCAGGGCCAGGGGTTGGACTGGACAATCCTTCTGGGTCCCTTCTAGCTCACAGTATTCTGTGATTCTGAGATAAACTTTAAGGTTCCTTCCAACCCAAACAATTCCAGGATGATTCCATGATGATTCCATGATACACCAGGCAGCTCTGCTCTGTGTGAGGTCTCCTACGAAGTCACCAGCACGGAGCACTTCCTTCTGCCACAGTAATTCACAGTCATGCAATCATTCAGGTTGGAAAAGACCTTTAAGGCCATCAGGTCCAGACATCAACTCAGCACCTCCACCCTTTTCACCACTGACCCACATCCACAGGTCTTCTGAACACTTCCAGGGATGGGGACTCCACCACTGCCCTGGGCAGCTGTGCTAGGGCTGGAAACCCTTTCAGTGAAAAAAGTGTTCCTGATATCCAGCCTAAACCTTCCCTGGCACAACCTGAGGCCATTTCTTCTTGTCCTGTCTCCTGTTACCCAGGACAAGAGCCCGACCCTCCCTGGCTCCCCCTCCTGTCAGGGAGCTGTAGGCAGCATCCTTTCCAACACATCCCATCCCTATTTGTTCTTCTTCCCTTAAGGAGAACAAGGTGACATATCAGTCCTGGTACAATTTAAAGAGTTTTAAGAGATTTACATATTAACTTTTGTAGCTTTCTCTCGTAATTTCTCTCTCCCTGAAGGTGAGAAGGGTCTTTGTTCGCTCGAGAGGCTCCTCCCAGCTCTCAGAACTCGTGTGGGTGCTGGTTTCTGGTTTCTTTTCAGCTGCAGAACTGTGCCATGGGAATGCAGCTGCCAAGGGCTCTCCAGGCTCCCTCAGGCACTGTGTGTGTCAGACACGAGGGCGCAGCAGCCCCTCTGAGCTTCAAACCAGCACCAAAGCGGGTTTGATGTGCTCATGGCAGCGGGACTGGTGAGGAATCATGGCCCTGCTCCTGCAATTCCTGCACTCAGGGCTGTAACCTCTCAGCAGGAAGCAGAGGCCAGGCCGCTCTTTGCTGGGACCAGGCTCCTGTAGGACTGGAAATGAGCTGTTCAGGGAAGATGCAGGATACAGAGAGAGCTCTGAACTACACCTGAACTTGGGAGCTGTGAAGGTGAATGTTCAGCACTTCAAAGAATCACAGAATCATGGAATAAATTGAGCTGGAAGGGATCCTCAAGGACCATCCAGTCCAACCCCTGGCCCTGCACAGATACCCCAACAATCCCCCCCTGTCCCTCAGAGCGTTGTCCAAACCCTCCTGGAGCTCTGGCAGCCTTGGGGCCATGCCCAGTTCCACTTCTCCCCATCCTCTCCTGCTGATGTTCACCTTGGGCCACTTCTCCTTCCCTTCATCACCATCAGGGACAAACCTCTTGGTGTCAGGAGCAGGGTCACCAACACCAGGTGGTGCCAGGCCATGCCAGACCTGCCCTGTGCTGCATCTGATGACAAGAGGAACATAAATCACTTTTTGAGGCTGATATCACAAATACTCCACATTCAATCCACAGAATCCCAACACCTTGGGAACACAAAACCCAAGTTAAAGAATCACAGAACTGGGTTGGAAATTGGGACTTTGAAGATCATTCAGTGCCACCCCCTGCCATGGGCAGGGACACCTTCCCCTAGCCCAGGCTGCTCCAAGCCCTGTCCAACCTGGCTTTGGACACTCCCAGGGATGGGGCAGCCGCAGGTTCCCTGGATAACCTGTCATTAGGAGCATGAAGTCAAGGAAGTGCACCCCCGCCTCTGCCTCGGGCGAAATGGTGTCACTTGTTCACTGCTGACACGACTCTGGCCAGTCCTCAGCTGTCCCTCACTGCTGACACAGGACCCCAGCACAGCCCTGCCACTCAGAAACACCAAAAATCTCCAATCTGGGACTTCAGGTCCAGCACAAAGGGGACCAAATGTGTCTGCATTTCACATAAAAGGCTGAAACCCTTTGGAAAGCAGGATTGGGAAGTGCCTGCACAGACAGGAGATCATCTATCAGTGCAATTACAGTGCAATTAAAGCCTCTCAGCAACGACAGCTTCAAGGGTAAATTCTAAAGTAGATTATTCCAGGCTTCCAATCCCCCCAGCACCAGCTCTTCAGGAGGATAATTATGCAGCTCCCATTCTTCCTGTCAGAGAACTGCAGTTTCTAAAGGGAAGAACTGAAATGCAGACACAAAGACCCCGCTCTGAAAGCTCTTTAGATGCCTAATTGCAGCTCATTTTATTTTTCAATCAAACTGAGTGATTTTTAGGTTTTTTGGTGTTAAAAAGAAAACAAACCAGCTTCAAGCCACTGCACACTAAACAAACTCCTCGAGAGGCTTCTTTTCAATAGGTTATAGCTCTTGGATGAGAGAAGGGACAGGACACAGGAGTGACAAATTTGTGCTGGATTTGTCCCATCAGTCACAATTGGTGACATTATAACTTACTAGAGATGAAGCCTGTCAGCCTGGATAGGAGAGGGGAGGGATGGAAGGAAGAGTCAAACAAAAGGAGTTACAGAGGAAGGGCGGGGGGGGGAAGAAAAGAACAAAGGAAGAGATGCATGTGCAGAGAGCTCCCAGAGAAGCTCTTCATTCCCAGCCACAGCACCTCCTGTGCCAGCATTTACAAAGAAACCACCCAAAATAATCCATCTCAGAGAGAACAAATCCTGCAGAAAACAGCACAGGCAGTAAAACACGCGCTTGAGAAATGGAACGTGGCAACTCAGGGAGCCAGCTGGGCTTTCCATTGAAAAACCGACTGAAATAAGAGTATTTTTGTATTGTCTACCAGAGGCTGGTGCCCAAAAGGCTCTTGGTGTAAAGTCTGGAAGATTACAGCAGTACTGAGATACTGAGACCTCAGCATCTTCCCAAGGCATATTTCATGGAACCACAGAGGCATTAGGTTGGAAAAGTTCTCTGGGAGCACCAAATCCAAGTGTTCCCCAGCACTGCCCAGGCCACCACTGACCCATGTCCCCAAGTGCCACATCCACAGGGCTTTTAAACCCTTCCAAGGGTGGGGACTCCAGCCCTGAGGCCCTGGGCAGCCTGTTCCAACGCCTGACCACCTTTTCCATGAAGAGGTTTTCCCAATATCCAAACTAGACCTCCCCTGGCACAGCTGGAGACCATTCCCTCTCCTCCTGTCCCTTGTTCCCTGGGAGCAGAGCCTGACCCCCCCCGGCTCCCCCCTCCTGTCAGGGAGTTGCAGAGCCACAAGGTCCCCCCTGAGCCTCCTTTTCTCCAGGCTGAGCCCCCCCAGCTCCCTCAGCTGCTCCTGCTGCTCCAGCCCCTTCCCAGCTCCGTTCCCTTCCCTGGACATGCTCCAGCCCCTCAGTGTCTTGAGGGCCTCAAAACTGAGCCCAGGGTTTGAGGGCTGGTCTGGCCTTTCCAGCCACATTTCCCGGGTTTCCAGACATGGCCAAACACGGATTTGCACCCACTGAAATTAAAGCCCTTTTTTAGAACACTCTTCACAGCACCACCCTGCTCCTGACCCCAATGGAAGCATCTGACACCCCAACAACCACAACACCTGCCCCTTCCCCTCACAGAACTGTTTCATCACCAAATTCCAGATTTAAACCAGAGCAGCAACAGAACGGAATTTTAAAGGTTGTTATTTTAAGTACCAGAGAAGTGAAGTAACAACTAATGCTGCCGGTATGGTGTACTGTGGTCCCACACCTTGAGATTCTGATATTCTGGTGGTGCTGAGCTGGTGTTCGAACTTGATGATCTTAAAGGTCTTTTCCATCCTTAACAATTCTATGGTTCTATGATTATTGTTATTCCTGCCCATCAAACTGGCACTTTTGGAGACTATTCCCCCAAAGGTACTGTTGGTACAGCCAAAAAACCTTTCAGCTTTTCAGGAAGGCCAAATGAGTGTCAATGAAGAGGAGCTTCTGGGCTGCCATCCTGCTTGGGGACTGTAGAAAATTGAGCATAAAAATATGGTTTGAAGAGTTTTCAGAGAAGCAGGAACAGCCCAGGTGGAGTGGGAGGCCAGGATGAGGCAGCAGCTCTGACTGCACTGGGCACACTCAGATAATGTGAATAAATCATCAGCTCAAACTGCAGCAAAACTCAAGCCTTTCTTCTTGGGTTTTTTTTTGAGTAACAGCTGAGCAAAATATGAACTGATTTTACCTCTCCCTATGGAACCTTATTCCTCTGACACCCCTAAACCACAGCAGCTTGTGCAAGCCTGTTTTCAGAGCTGTTTCCATCAGCTGTGGCCACAGGCTTCCCAAAAAAGTCCTGCAGAGTCTGAACCACAGTCAGACAAGACACACAGATGTTGGCACTGTTGTTCCCCACAGGTGCAACTCCAGCCCCAAGTTCAGCATGGAAAAAATGAGTAACAGGGCCCCAGGGAAGGGTCAGAGCACCTGAAGTGCAGTGGGTGGTGTCCCCAAACCAGACAGTGCCTTCACCAGCCCCGGCAGAGGGAAGGGCAGAGACAAGGATCCAAACTGGCAAGGACCCAGAGGCAGAGCATCCAGTGATTTGTGCACAACCAATATCCCGAAATCAAGGCCTGAACAGCCAGTTACTGGCTTGCTAATTACAGGCACATATCATTAACTGTCCCAAAAGTCACCTCAGAGAGACCCTCAGGGCAGGGCAGCCCCACAGAAGCACTCACTCCCTCTCTGCGCTCTGATTTACTGTTTGAAGTGCACAATGATTATGTTCAGGAGTCTTATCCAACAACCTCCCCAAAATTAGAGTAACATAAGCTTGGCTGCAGGATGGGCCCCACCACTATTCCCTACAACTCCCTGACAGGAGGGGGGAGCCAGGGGGGATTGGGCTCTGCTCCCAGGGAACAAGGGACAGGAGGAGAGGAACGGCCTCCAGCTGTACCAGGGGAGGTTTCAGTTGGATATCGGGAAAATCTCTTCATGGAAAGCGTTGTCCAGCCCTGGCACAGCTGCCCAGGGCAGGAGTGCAGTCCCCATCCCTGGAAGTGTTCGCAAAACCTGTGGATGTGGCTCTTGAGGACGTGGTTTAGGGGTGAACATGGTGGCGGTGCTGGTTGAGGGTTGGACTTGATGATCTCAAAGCCCCTTTCCAACCTTAACAATTCTGTAATTCTATGCAATGTCTGGGGGTTTTCAAGATGTAGAAAGAACAGCCAGGATCTCCATAGAAAATGGCTAAAGCCCATCCAGGTTCCCTTACTCTGCACACTCTGCTGTGTGGAGCACCACCAGGAGAACTCCCGAACTGCAGACCCCGAAGTGTGAGTGTCACCCGCACTGTCCCAGCTCTGCAGCACGCTCAAGGCTGGCCATAAACCCCTGCACCCCCCTGGCAGCCCTTGGCTCCTTCCTGCCCGGCACAGCCCTTGTCAAGTCCTGACAGACACATCTGTTCCATGAGAGCCTCCCCTTTACGGATGCGTGGGAAACACAACACTCCAAGACAATTTTCTCCAGTGCTACTCAACAGAAAATGAGGAAAACCCCGACATCTTCAATAAAAGTTTCGCAGTGAAGGTTTGGGCAAGGTAAAGAATGGGAAAGGACTACACTGAGACACACACAGGAACCTGCTTGTGAACGTGGCTTGCAAACAGCTCCTGGTTATGCCTTGGAAAAGACTGGCATTTGAGAGATACTGATGATAAATGGCCTGAAAGGGACTCATTCCACACAGCACAGCCAATTTCCAGTGAGGAATGCTGGTTCCCACTGACTCAAGGTAGAGAAGGTACCACTCAAACCCCTCATGCCCTGCTGGGAGCTGCAGGGATTGTTCAAACCACCACAGGGCATTCATTCCCTTGACTATTCTATTTTTACAACTTCCAGGTGGCCTGGAATAATTATTCCAGTGAAGGAAACGAAGTTTTTCCACGGCCACCTGCAGAGCCTCCCTGCTGTCCCCCCTGCTCACAGCCCTCCACAACGACCCCACAGTGTTTCTGTCTGTACTGAACCCCTCAGGAGGTGCCTCAGGCTCCCCCACATCGGGCTGGGCAAGAACAAGACCTGCAACAACAAGAAGCAGCATCAAGGAGAATCATTTCCTTCCCCACCTGCTCCTTTTCACAACACAGAGAAACCTCCCTGTGCTCTTGACACCTCTGTACCAAATCCAGGTTAGGCCCAGCCAGCAGATTATTTGGAGGACTGTGAGATCAGGTAAATCCTGACTCCTCGGACACTCAGAATGAAATCTGTCCCCATATCCCCTCAGGGTCACAGGCACCTTTTCCAGCCCCAACAACTCATGGTTTGCCATCCAGGAAAGCTCCTCTCTGGCTGCTAGGGGAGGATCTCTCTCAATTTTGATTAGTGGTGCCTGTTTTAGCAAGACCTGGCCTTGGGCTGGACCAGCAGGGGCCTCCTCTTGGGAGCCCAGAGGCAAAATGTGCTGCGGGTTCTGATCCTCGGTGGGAGGCTCAGCTGGCACCTGAGGCAGCTCTGGGGGGCTCACAGCCCCTGCTGCAGAGCTGCTGCTGCACAGCAAAGCCACTCCAGAACTGGACCTCTTCTCGTGTGCCCTGTGCCACAGTGCCAGGAGTCCAGCAAGGTCACCCAGCTCCAGGAACACCTCAGTATTCCTCAGTGATCTCTGCTCACATGAGGGATCCCCCCCCCCAAACAGCCCCTTCCCAGATCATTCCCTCACCCCCCTTCCTTCACACAGCGTGGTGCTTTGCCCAAGCAATGCCTTCTACTATAAAACTGAATTATTTAGTGAAATAAAAGGTTTCCCTCCTCACCCTCTGACACGGCAAAGAGGAGGGAAGAAGGAACTCACACAAGTCTGGCTGTATTTTCATGGAAACCCACTGAATTTGGAAGCCAGAGAGAATCTCTCCACCATGAACAACCTCCTGTGGGCCCTGTGCCAAAGAGCTTTGCTAAAGATAATTGTTCATTTGATATAACAATTATCACCTAAGACAGACTGGCTTTCCTGTGAGAGGAACCAGAATTCCAGGTTTTTTATGGCGGGTGGCAGGTGACCATCCCGTGAGACCTTCCCAGCTGCCCACAGGCACATCCAAAGCTGCCCTGCCTTTGATCAGCTCAGCTCCCTGACGGGTGGCAGTGATGGGAAGGGGGGAGGAGCTCCCCCAGCTCATGAGAAGCTGGAGTCAACTTTGAAGCAGAAATCTTTACCTTCAGTGCCAGGTTGTCCACCAGTGCAATCATGGAGTTCTTGAACAGAGTAGCAGCTGTCAGAGGTCTCTTGGTGACCTCAGTGATGCTCAGCTTCCCTTCAGGCCACATCATCTTCAGCACTGGGTTGGAGCTACGAGAGAGCCTCTTTAATTCCCAGTCTAACAGTACTTCCACTCCATTTAAAATTCAGGAGCTCGTTCCTGCCCAGCTCCACTGCTGCTTTCGGCTTACAAAGCATCAGCCAAAGCAGTGTGACATTCCTGGGCACAACATCTCCTGCTTTTTTAAGAGCAAGTTCAAGCTTACAACTGAATATTCCGAAAAAACAAGCAGCACATTCTCTCTTTCAGATCAGGATGTGCAGGGATGGGACAGTGACAATCCCTCTGGGGTGATCCATCAAAGGCAGGGTCTGATTTACAGACACAACATGAAGAATTTAATCAAAACAGAAGAGAGTAAGGCCCGCAACATCCTCCCTGGGAACCCGTGACCTTATTTCAGGCTGTATTTCTGCACCACTCTGGATATATAAAGCAATTTATACACTTTAGCCTATATTTTTGAAGGGTTGAGGGTGAGGTAAAGTGGCCCTGATGGATGGCAAGAGCTGGGGAAGAGACAGGAACTGAGCACAGTTCCAGCAATGCAATGGCCAATCTGTCACAGGTTTAATGTGCTGCAAGTGCTGTTTGGCTTTTCCAGAGCCTTCAGAGGAAACAGGCTAAATTTAACAAAACCTCTGTACAGCAAATATTTTGCAAGGGTTTTTGGTCAACGGGAAGTCTTCAAAACAGGAACAGTGGGGCTGTTCAGGGGAGCAGAGCGAGTCAACACCACGGGACAGGGAACCAAGTTACTGCACAGGTAAAACAGGGTGTTTGTGCCACAGTTACCTCTGAGAGCTGCAGAGAGGCCACACTTACCACAGCCAGAACGTGTTTAATGCCCAGCTGTGAAGGAAAGCAGCTCCCTGGGCACTCACACACATATTCTGATGGGTTTCAAACCTGCTTCCCAGAGGCACCTTTGACTTGCCCAACACGTGAGGTCGTGGTTTACATTTCTGTGTCACTGCACATACAAAACGACTTAAATCCATTTGCCAACTTCGCCCTGCCATTTCTTTCCAAACAGGGTGTTTTTTGCCAAGGCCAAGGATATTTGTTGTTGACCAAAGCTACTCAGTATCTTTAGCACTGATTAAAGCCAGAGCAGTGATGGCACACCAGCAACTGGCCCAAAAACCTGGTTAATGACAAATCAGGCAGCACAAATAATCTCTGTACTATCTTGGCTGCACAATCAGTTGGTTTAAAACCAACACTTCAAAATTTAGTTCAATTAAAGGTTGTATCAGAACAAAACCAACATGTAACAGGCACCTCAACTTGAAAAATCAAACTAAGAGCCCTCAGGTCACAGCGGATGAACAAAGATCAGACCCCCAAGCAATGTGTTTATTCACACAGAGACAGAACCAGTGAAAAGCTCAGTCTCTGCTACCATCCACTCCACAAAATAGAATTCTGACAAATCAGCTTGGAATTCAACTCATTAACACTCCTACCTGTTGTACATGAGGCGCTTGAAGTCTTGAAATAAAGTGTCCTTGTTTTTGTCAATAAATCCAGTGACTGAGTAGCTAAAAAAAACAAAAATAAGAGTTAATTGCAAAGCAGCAAAGTCCTTCTGTGAACTGCTGGTTTCTGGGCAGAATCACCATCCCTGGACCCCTACAGACACCACAGATCCCTGGTTCAGAAAGGTGTTTGAGCTGTGCAGGTAAAGGCTGAGACACCTCCCAGGGCTTGGGCAGGTCGTGGGTGGCCCAAATTCAGGAGTTACACTCAGGATTTATGCCTCCAAACCGAGTGTTTGAGCTAAAACCTAGGGAAATTAAGGTTTGTTTTCAGTATGTCTAATCTGCCCCTCTCTTGGTGTCAGGGAAGATTCTCCAATAGGAGAGGGCCCAAATCAGGAGCAGCCTCTAACCAGTGTTAGGGGAACTCTCCTGGAAATCAAGACACACACATTTTGGACTCCTCCCTACTTTTATTCCCACAGAAACATCACTGGATGTTTCTGGAACATCACTGCTTCAGAGTTTTATCTCTTCGCCAAGACTCAAGTGCTCTGTCCTCAAGGAAAAGGCCCAAAGTCTCCCCGTTCAGTGACTCCTACTCAGTTCTTTCCCGAGCTCCAGATCCCACCTGGCAATCTGCACCCAAAGTGCAGCTCTGGGATGCAGAGCCCCACAGCATGCAAATCCCTGCACGGAGCCACCCTCAAACCATAAAATCAGGGAATGGTTTTGGCTGAAGGGACCTTAAAGCCCATCCAGTCCCACCCCCTGCCATGGGCAGGGACACCTTCCACTAGCCCAGGTTGCTCCAAGCCCCATCCAACCTGGCCTTGGACACTTCCAGGGATCCAGGGGCAGCCACAGCTTCTCTGGGCAACTTGGGCCAGGGCCTCGGCACCCTCTTATCTCCAATATGAACACACTGGTTACTCTTCTAAACTGAAGGTAAATTTAGTCCCAAGGGAAAAGAAATCCTGAATTATTTCCTCAGTAACTCCCTTTAGATTCTGCTGTCAGAGGAAATTACACAAATCCCAAAAGCATTAAATGACTCCAGGGATATTCCAGACAACAGCTTTCCCAGGAACACGTGCACCTTTCACTTCCACTTTACTCCTCCTTCCCACTGCTCCCACCCCCTGCACACATTCCTGACTTCCCAACCCTCCTGCAGGTTAAACCCCCCGTGCTCTGAGCTCAAACTGATTGAGAATTTAAAGCCAGAGTTACATAATCCCTCCAAACAGATGTCTAAACCAGATTTTATTAGCTCAGTGTAGCTTCCTTGCATAAACACTGCTGCCTTTTTTTCCCCTCCTTTTTTCCCTGGAGCTCAGCTCTCCCCTCACCCTTCCTTTTGTCTCATTCCAAGCACAAAACCCCACTCTGGAGAGCAGGAGATTTAATTGATAAGCAAGTGCTGCACACTGTAATTGTGGATGACAGAGCTCTGGCTCGCGCCAGAAGCAGCAGTAAATCAGAATATTGCACCACTCCAGAGCTGGGGAAAGGACAGAAATAGAAGGTGCAACTTCATTGGTGACACAGACTCACATCACATCCCCAGCGTAGTGTTTGATCCGAAAGTCCCTGTCGAACTCCAGCGTTTTGTCCGTGGCACAGAGCTGAAATAAATCCACATACATTAAGGTATCAGCCCTGGATTTACAGGCTTCATGGAAAAGAACACACCTTCAAAATAGCACTGGAAACTCTAACTATCCCACTTCATGTATGTGTGTGCAGATGTGAAACCCACTTAAATACTGATCGTATTTTTTCATACCATAAGAACATAAATCTGTACAAAACCAAGCTGCAAGAGCCTGCAGTTTTATTAAAAAATTGACATTATCTCAGAAACACCATCATGCAGAAAGAACACTCGTGCCTGTAGAGAAACATTTGCACCCACGAGTTCATTTGTGACTCTTTTTAAGTCTTCCTTTATATTTCTCCCATTGCTGTGTCACTGCTCGGCAAAGAAACGAGCCAATTAAAATGTGACAGCTACAACAGCAGGGCTTGTTCTGTCCCAGAGCGCTCCTGGTCATCTGACACCCCCCAAACAGGGACCCCCCTGCAGATCCACCACTCCAGCTCAAATTCCCATCCCATCCCTTCTGCAAGGGATTTCCAGTGGCAGCTGCTCAGCAGCAGTGGCTGCAATAAACTCATCCCTTCAGGAACAGCAGAAGCCAAAAAAATCCATCAGGTTCAGCTTAATTAAAAAAGGAGAATGAGATAAAAAAATGAGCACTTTTGTTACAGGCAAAGGGGGCAGGAGATGAGTTAAGCCTTTGCAGGCAGCACAGGCACCATTTAACAACACTGAGGGGGCTGTGAGCAATATCTGCAATTCCCCCCAGAGTCTTGGGAAAAGAAAAGAGGAATTTAGCATGGTCAAAGTGCAGGGCAGGAGAGGTGACTGGGAGCAGGATGATACCCTCCAAAAATTCACCCGTGTCCAAGAGGAGAAAACAGATTGGCTCAAACTGACAGAATGGATGAAACAAATAAAATAGAAGATATTTTACCAAAAAAAAAAAATAAACCTCAAGGAGGAACCCAAGCAGCGTGAGCTCTGAGGTCCCAAGGAGGCTCCAGAGGTGTGGGAAGTCCAGCCCAGCAGGAGCAGGAAGAGCACCAGGAGCTGCAGAGCTGATGGATGACCAAGGTGCAGCGGAACACAGAGAAAATGAAGAAATGAGGCAATACCAGGAAAACAAAGTCATTTTTCTGTCTGCAGCTGTGTTCCCAGCACGGGGCTGGGGAGGGTGGAATGCCTTTTTCTGCCACCCAAACACACAGCTCAAAGCAACAAGTCAATAAAAGAGGTATAAAGCAAATGACAAAGGAAATGTGTCTGGGCTACCAGACAGGACACAGTTGGCAGCACAAGTTCCTCCTAAAACTCATCCAGCTCTGGAGACACTGGGAGGTGCTGTAACATGGATCAGTGATTTTGCTGTTCATTGTTTTAGGGTTTGTTTTTCTAAAAAGTGACTCTGTCCAAACTTTGCAAAAAAAAAGAAGACCAGCAAGTCTCTGAACACAGTGGATCATCTGCTTGGCTTTCTGTGAGCCTTTCCAGGAGGATCCTCACTGATAGCTCAGAGAATTTAAGGGCTTCTGAAAGGGTCCCCACACATAAGTGCTGGAAAGATGGGAGCCTGAGCTGAGTCCACGCTGTTCCCAGCAGCTGAAACGAGCTGGGAGCTGAGGGCAGTGGGAAGGTCAAGGATGATGGTGCTTCACCACTGAGGGCCGGGAAGAACTGCAGGAGACACAAGATGCCAAATGAGGGCAAAGCAGAGCAAATGAAACTCAACATGGGTGCAGCAAACACACTGAGAAAGGCCGAAGTTCACAGCAACTGACAGGCCCCAAACTGTCCAGTTCCAACCTGCAAGTGTCTGAAACACCCTCCACCTCAGAAAGGACACTGCAGAACTGGGAAAGGCTTGCTGAAGGGCAAAACCAACCAACTACTGCCTGGCTGCCATTGTCTCTGGGCATTTCTTCCTTAACCTGCAGAGGCTGAGTTCGTTGGCAAATCACGTGGAGGTGATGTGAACCATGTTCTGCCATTTGAAAACTAGGAGGTGAGAGGTGGAAACTAAAAGGAAATAGGGAGGAGAAAGGAAAACAGGAAGGAAGGAGCACTCCACGTGTGTGTCTAAGCTGTGGAATTCTTTGACAATTAAAAAGAAAACAAAACCCCCTGATCTATTAAGGACACCAGCATTGATTCAAGAGCGTCCTGGGCTGCAGATCACTGGAGAGTGGGAGTGTATCATGTTATCACTACACATCTGCCCCATGTTGATCCCCCTCCTACTTCCAAGACCCTCCTGCCCACTGACTTGGAAGACACAACATCAGCTGGACCAGCAAGGACTGATATTGTGGCTGACACTCCTTCCTTCACAACCAGTTTATTGAGACTGATGCTCTCCACACTTTGAAGGCATTCATGGACAATCACTGCACTTGATCCTTCCAAAGTATAGAATCAGAACTTGCAGAGGCTGAGAAAACAAAGAGGGATGTTGAGAAGTGCCATCAGAGCAGTCTGCAGATCCAGAGTCAGACAGCTCTGAGAAGGACAACCCCTGCTCCAGGAACACAACATCTTGCCACAAATGCCCCTAGTGGAAGTGTTCCCCCGTATTCCCCGGGTTTGTTTGGCCTCCACCAGGACAACCAAGGAGGCAGCTCGGATCAGCCAGGTAGGGCTCCAACTAGGAGATGACTATTTAGGGCACAGCAGCCCCCTAGAGCTCATCCACATGGAGCCAGAGTGCAACATGCTCTGCAGGGGAGCAGTGGAGATGGACTGGGCTGAGGGTGGGAGCTGCTCCCAGCACAGCGGCACAGGCCCTGCAAATCTTTAGGAACAGCCTCCACCCCCAGGGAACTTCACCATGTCTGGATGCACCCACTGCACCTGCAAAGGCAAACTCTGACACAAAATCCAGCCCTTTGTTGTAATCCAAGGTGGAAGAGGCTGGCTGGGAAAGCTCAGGCTTCCTACAGCAGTTCTGGGTGGGAAGGGATCTGAGGTGCTGGTAAAGGACGACTGCAGAGACGTGAGGGGGAGGAAAAGTAATAATTATGCTGAGAGGTTTATGGGTCAATGTTTTCAAGGCTCTATTGATTTAGCTGGAAATTAGCAAGCCAGGCAGATCCACCATCCCCTCCATAAGCATTATTTATAGCAGGATTCCTTGTTTCCCCCTCGGTCCGTGCAGACAGCTCCTGACAACGCCACCTCCTGCTGAGCAAGGCTCAGCTGCAACCTCGTCCTTTCACGTCTCCTTGCTGGGAAGGGACTCCTGAAGGGAAGGACTCGACCAGATTTGATTTTTAACGTTTCGTTTTACAGCCTCCCAGACACTTTATGAAATTCCAGCCCCTTCTGCTGGTGCTCGCTCCGTGGTGAAACCCCATCCCCTGAGACCAAGCACAGGACAGGAACCCGGCTCCTTCCTGCACCAGCTCCTTTCTCCACATTCCACTGACCAGAGGCTCCAGAGACTGGACCAGTCCCACCCCAACCCACTGCAGAGGATCCCAGACTCCATCCCCACTGGATGGGTCTCACTGTGCCCAAGCATTAGCACTGTTGAAGGAAGCAGTCTGCACCCAAACAGGAACCCAGACTGGGCTTCACCAGCGCGCTGGTTTCTCAGGTGGGTTTTCTCAGGACGTGCCATGTCACTGCTAAATTTGGGTCAACACTGGAGCCAGGGTCCCCGATCCCCCTCCCTCAGCCCAGGAGCACGTGGCAGGTGAGGTGTCAGGTGTGCTGCAGCCACGGGGCACTTAAGGAGAGCCACATCTGGGAGGAGAGAGTGGCTCTGGTTTGTTTTCATCCTGGCCTCTCCCCAGCCAGCCCCAGCCAGATGCATTGTTTACCCTGGCTCCCCCGAGGCAGCCTTTAGCACATATCTTACACAACCAGGCTAATTTGGTATTTCTGACCTACATAAAATATTGTGCTGGGGTGGGAGGGAGCAGGGGGAACCAGCACTCACAAAGCATTTCAGACAAGGCTTCTGAGCGGAGAGACACCAATAAATTAAAGGCCCTTATTTGATTACTCAGTGTGAAAGATTCTCAAATTAATCAGGCTGGTGACCATTTTGCAATCTGCTGCCAAGTGAGGAATAAATGAAGCCTTTTAATTCGCCCATTGTAGCCCAGACAAAGCCAGGCAAGGGGGGCCTGGGTGCTCCGAGGTACAGGGGGAGATGAGCACATTCTGCAGCCAATGATGAGGGGAAGAACCCCCAGCACTCCTGAGATAAACCAGGAGTGTGAATAATTCCACTGTCACCGTGCGTTAGAGCAGCCTGGGCAGAGCAGCACGTGGGCTGGAGCGGAGCATCGATTGGTTACAGATGACATCATGATCTGTCAAGGCACGAGCTCAGGCTCCTTTTATCCATCCTGGAATAAAAGGGATGTGCCATTGGACGTGCTGGAGCTCCCTCTGCCGAGCGCGGGGCTCGGCGCTGCGGCTGCTCTGGGCACCTCAGTTCACGCTCAGCCGTGGCAACTCTGACCCAGCCACCCCTCACAACCCTCTCTCCTTATTCCATCAAAGCAGGGGGAAGGCGAAAGCAAGGTCTGAGGGTGCAGGAGAGGGTACCTTCCTGCTGGAGAAGTGGGCGTGCTTTGCCAGCTTGCTGTTGAGAGCCTCCAGGAACATCTCGTCCGTGACCTTCCCGACGTTCATGCAGGCGTCGTCCAGGATGGCAATGATCCCTTTGTGCTGCTGCTCCACCAGGTCCACGATGACCTGGTTGTTAAAGTAATCAATCTGCAGGAAACAAAGAACAAGGCTGTTTGTGACTTGGGCTGGAGAAAAGGGAGGGTCCCAGTGTTGGCAGCGAGGATGAGGCCCACCACGCACAGGAGAAGCAATCAGCTCTGAATCTGCAGATCTCTGACTCCAAATTAAACAGGCTGTTCTTTACCACCTTACAGCAGAGAAAATGATTTTTCAAACCCCTCAGATACAAGCCTCTGCTACAGAATGCACTTTAAAATGCTTTTTAAAATTCATCTGTGTGCAGTCACCACAGTGACACTGCACATCCTGTCCTTGGCATCCTGAAGGGAATCTGAACAGGAAAAGCCAAGATTTTCACATGTTAATATCAACAACTAGACAAAATACAGGAGCACTCAGAACAGAAACATGCAGTGATGTGTGTGGCATCACAGAGATGCCACAGCAGGTTTCATCTCAGACCTGGAGTCCCTTATTCTCCCATGTCTGAGGTGACTGCTTGGCTCCTGCCCCAGTTGGTGTGACAGCACGTCTGCCAGGACAGCTGGCAGGGACACAGATGTCCCATCGACTGCAGCAGGGACGAGCATGTGGAGCAGCCTCAGAGCTGGGACTTGTGCTGGTCCACTGACCTCACCCCGACCCCTCCCTGCCCTGCCAGAGTACTCACATGCTTCCAGGGAATTCCCTCTCGCTGGTATTCCTCCTGTTCCTGCTTCAGGACCAGCTGAATGAAGAGCTGCTGCAGTTTTTCATTGCAGTAATTGATGCAAAACTGCTCAAAGCTGCAGAAACAGAACAAAAAAACAGGTGATGAGTTTCCTGGGAAAGGAGAAGGCTCAGCACTGGGCTTTAACAACGTGGCTCACCTGTTATTTTCAAATATCTCGAAGCCATAGATGTCCAGGACTCCAATGACCGTGTTTTTCCCATGGACTGTGGTGTCATAGTTCTTCACTTCGATCACATCATTGATGTGTGTCACAATCCAGCAGAAGAGGCGCTCGTAGATGGCCTGCAGGAGAGACAGAGCTCATTCCTGCCCTGCCTCCACCAAAGCTACACATAACAACCTGCTAAAAGTGAGCAGCTACTTGCTGAAGAAAATATTCTGTGAAAACAGTTCTTGTCTTTCTTCCTAAACTCATTCACACAGAGCCCAAATCCCAGTGAGGTCGCTGGGTAGAGCAGTTCCCTAATTTGATCCCAGTTGGCTTTTCAGCTGCCTAATAACTTCCATTCCTGAGAATTATTTAACAATAGTGAAGAAGAGCCAAGTGAAAGGTCAGCTATAGAAACCTAACAACTGAACACAACGGCAGGAAAATATTCCAGGTCACCTTTCAAACAGAAAATGTTCTGTAGGCAGAGTCTTCAAAGTCTGCATGTCCAAAATGTACTGTGAAGCCGGGCAAACATTTCAGGAAAAGGAGTCAAGTTAATAATCAAGGACCTTCATGTCTTTACCTCTTCTTCCCCTATCATTTGATTTCTTAACAAAGGAAGGACAATTGTCATTCCTGCCATCACTACCCACCTTTCTGGTGGAAGGTGTCCCTGCCCATGGCTGGGGGTTGGAACTAGATGGTCTTTAGGGACCCTTTCAACCCAAACTATTCTGGGGTTATTTAAAAAAAAAGATAACACTTTGGGTTTCCACCCTGTGTTCTGGCTATTGCAGTTCCACTCTCTGCTCTTTGAATTTAACTGCTAAATTAATTGTATTTCACAAAATATTCCACCCTGTATGACATGTTCCCTTTGCAGATGCCAGCCTGGCCTGCAGCCCCTGCCCTGCTGCTGGCTGTGGGTGCTGGATCCCTGCTGGGAAGGGCAGGGATGGGGCTGTGCCACAATCCCCCCCAGAACACAGGCGTGTGTGCCTCCAGAAACAAACCCACATGATGCACAGCAAGCACTGTGCTCACTGATCCACCCAGGAATGCTCCTGAGCACTGAGACCTGTGCGCTTCTGACAGCAACTCCACACTGAATCCCTTCCTGGGGCATCACTGTTCTTTGCTACACTGAGTGCAACTTGACCAAAACTGTAAAATGTGAGTCCTTCTGGCTTTTTTGGCCCAGAAAGCGGTTCAGCTTCTCCATTACTGGTAACAGATCAAATATCTACACCTGCCTTTATCAACAAATCATTTTACTGCTTTTTATAATGTAACGAACACCACAGTGTTTAAATGCAGGATGAACAACTACACTTGTGTGTTTTAATCAGTACGCAAGTACATTTTCTCCTGTGATTCCGAGCACACAAGGGCTTTTGTCTTCCAGGGCCAGAGCTCAACCAAGGGGAAATGTGCGTGAGTCCCTGTCACCCCCCCCAGAGCTGGGTGCGGGGACAGGGAGCTGGAACTCACCTTGGCAAAGGCATCCCTGCCATAGGTGGCCTCCTGCTCCGTGTGCTGCTTGTCGATGACGTCCCTGCCCGTGGCCACCGTGCGGAACAGCAGGGCCTTCTCCACCATGTCGGCCTTGGTGGAGAGCAGCTCTGCGATGGTGGACACCACCTTCCCGTTCTCGATCAGGGGAGTGTCTCCATCCACGGAAAACTTCAAGTTCCCCTGCAACAAGCAGCAAGAAGGGTGCATTTCTCAATGTCCTTTTGTCCAGGAATTGCCCAGTTTCCTTTGTCCCACCGCCACTCCATCCGTATTCCAGCTGCTATTCCAGGCAGTCAGTCTTCTGCCACACTAGAAGGGTGGGCCTTGCATACCCACACACACAAAGCTCCAGCATCAGTGGAAGCAGCAAAGCCTGGCTCAAAGCAAAGCATCCCTGCTCAGTGTTCAGTCCAGCTCTTGGGGAAAAAACCACATCAAACACTTCCTGAGATGTAATCAAACACCATCTCAAGATTCAGAGTCCAGGGATGGGAAATGACACTATGGATGTAAACGCTGGATGTGCCTTCACTGCAGCTCACCACAGAACCACTGGCTGCAGCTCTCCTGGTACTGCTCCTGCCCCAGAGGGAAGGGCAATGTTCTGGGGAAGCTGGCAGGTCAGTGCCACTGGGGCTGGACTGGCAGCACTCCACAGCTCTGCTCCTGGACACCTGCCCTGCCAGGGTTCAGCACCGTGTGATCCCCAGCACCGGGTGGTCTCCCATCCTGCCTGCACAGCCCCGCTCTGCTCTGCCTCTCTTCCACCCCAGCACTGGGCACAGCTATCCCAAGGAGGAGAAGGGAGCTGGAGCAAAGCTGCAGTGATCCTGCCACCCTCCTCCTGTCTCTCTCAGGGAAACACAAGAGCTGAGCTACAGGGACACTGTGCAGGGGAGGAGGCTCTGTGGGTCCCAGGAGAACCCAGGGCATTCCAGGGTTTCCTTAGCCTCAGAACATGGAAAACTAAGAGGTCTCCTGTGTCCCCTGTGCTCAAGCCTCCACCATGCAGTGAAGCACTGTCCCTCCAGCAGAACCACCATGGTGATGGTGAGTGAGAGACCAAAAGGGGACACAAGCTCCCCGCCCCCTCAGTGCCAAACCCCAACAATTCCTTTTTCAGAACATTTAACAGCTCCTAGTACTTAGTGGCGTGTCTGGTTTGGGATCTGGCACATGCAGGAATACATGTGATCTCCCATCCTCACAGTGTCCTGTTTCAGCCAGGAGTCTCCCTCACCACTGGGAGCTGGGAGCTGTGCACACTTTCCCAGCCAACAGACCTTCCAACTGCTTCTGCAGCAGGAGAATTCCAGCTGCTGGCAGCCCAGGAACAGCCCAGGGATACCCAGGAGCAGGGATCTTACCAGGTGGAGAATGGCTGCCACGATTTTGTAGACAGTCTGGATCTCCTCTTGCTTGAAGCCAATCACTTTCATGGCATCAGCTACTGCTTTGAACTCGGCACCATCATTGATGGAACACTGAGGGCAAAGAGCAGTTTGGGACAGGGTGGATTTAATGCAATTCGGCAAAGATTTCCCAAGCCCATGGGAAACAGATATGTACTTTGATATTTTTCAGATGCAAGACACTGTCATGAGGTTTCCCAGCTTATTCCAATGCCATCTCATGTGCTTGGACACTGAACCCTGCACTGCACACACGTATTCTGGTAGATCAGATACAGAAATCCACCACAGCACAACAGATTTCCCAGTGAGAATTCAGTGAGAAAGAATAGAAGTGGTTCATAAAAGCACCCAGAGCAGCAGTGACAAGCTGTGCCCTCACAGACCCTCCAAGCAGGAGCTGCAGAGCACCAGCAGCAAACCTCTGGCCTCCACCTTCCTCTAGATGCACCTCTGCCTCCCTCCTCCCCAGTCCCTGGGTTTGTTTTCCCTGCAGATTTCTAGAGAAGCTGAGCAGGCATCTGTTGGTCTCTGGGTTTGTGTGCCAAAGAGCATCTCACAAGAGCAACTGGGACATCAGAGAGCCTTTTGTTTGGACTCTGCTTCCGAGGGACAACACTGGGGACAACTCCAGATGCATCTGAACATGTGGTGAGCAGCATCTCTGCAGTCCTGCTGTGTGGCCTGACCTTGGCTTTCTTTTCCTTCTTCAATTCCAGAAGGAGATCCCCCTTCAGTCAAGTTCAATCAATGCCCAGATTGTCTGACTTCTGACACACTGGAATTGGCTCCTCCTGTGCTCTGAAAAGACACCTCTCAAAAAGTGTCTGGTATTTATGGATCTCAACACTCTTGAAAACAGATTCCCAGGGAACCTTACTAAATAGTTCCTTGAGCATCCAGTGGCCTGCTCTCCCAAAATCCAGGGCAGTACCTCTGTTTTTTATATATCACCAAAGATTTAAAATGCAACCTTTTCATGATCATCGCGGCCAAGACAGGCACCAGTCATTACACTACCTCCATTCTATTTACCCAGGAGGTGCCTTTCCTAGTTGGCTTATTTTGTACCTGTATCAAGAAATTATCTTCAACTTGTTTCAGCAATTTTCTGAACCTCTTAATGTCTACTGTGTGATAGTCCCACATAACAAGTTGAAGTCAAGGGCATCTGATCTTACTGTCCTAAAAACCTCATGGGTTTGTTCCCTTCTTTCCTTCTTGAGGCCACGAAGACTGAATGCTTCAGTAACTTAAATGGTCCTACTGTAAAGAAATGAGTCCTTATGGCTTTTTGGCCCAGAAAGCAGTTTAAGTTCTCCTATGGAATGTCTGTCACTGGTAACGGGTCAAATATCTACACCTGCCTTAATTATCACATAATTTTACTGTTTTTTATAATGTAATGAATATTAAATGTTTAAATGCAGGATGCACAACTACACCTGTATATACACAAGTATATTTCTTCTGTGATTCTAAGCACACATGTGCTTTGTCTGCAAGGGCCAGGAACTCCACTAAAAATAAAACACCAGTGTTACCTTTCCATGTTCATCCCATAAATACTGGTCTCAGCTTCTGCCAGCTCAGCAGCGCTTTAAGCATTTCAAGCAGAACCTACAATTTTAAGACAGGCTGCCTCTAAGCCAGGCTCACCTTGATCTGTGCCCCAGGACAGATGTAGCTGTAGGCTGAGGCATCCTTCTGGAGGTGCAGAGAACGTAAGAGCTGGTCAGAACCTCCCTGCAGGAGCTGCACAAAGAGGGGTGTTGAGAAATGGTGAATGAAAACCACAAAATCCTTCTTTTTTCTGTTTCTTATTCATCTGCCTGATAAGCAAAATCACAAAAATATTAATTACTGCTCCAGTTATCGGGAGTCAGGAGCATAACGTGTGTGGGGTGCACGGTGTGGGACCTTTAGCTGCCCAAATCACTGTCCTTCTGAGTCACAACTGCTTAAAAAAACCAGCCTGAACCTCCTCACAGACCAGCCCTGTTTACATCTGTGGCATGCCACAGCTGTGTCTTTGGGAACCACGTTTCCCTTTGCTGCTCCACACAGAGACTTTTCCATACGGAAATGACCTGTCCATGAGAAAAGTGCCCACATGCCATCATGGAGCACCGAATGAGCGGGGGAAAAATAAACAAACTTGTGTTTCCCTCCCTGCTAAGCTGAGAATCAAGGTTACACTAACAGGCCAACCATATCCCCCACAGGACACCCAGGGAACCACTGTACAATGTGGAAGACATTAAAAAGGACCTCCAAAAAACCAAGGAAGTCAACTTGGTGTCATAAAATTACTTCCATATGGACTAAAGGCCTTAGGAGAAAATCGAGGGATTAGACTTGCTACAAATAAAGCAGTGAGTCAAAGTCCGATGTCCTACCATATTTGTTTAGTTAGCCTCCTCTGGAGTTCATAAATGTGTTAATAAGGGACTGGAGGATGGAAAACAACCAATCTTCCCATGCTCCTTCCCTGCACAAAGAGCTAAAGAACCCAAGATCACCCCAGATGCTGCAATGAGGGAACCCTCCGGAAAACACAGGAGAGGAGGGCGAGAGCTCTGGGCCTTCTGGGAACTGGACACAAGTGATTTGGTTCAGCAAAGGGACACAAACCTGGTAGAAGGAATGGAAGCTCCTTTCTCCGGGCTGCTGCACGATCACACGGGACTGGGGGAGACAAAACACAGACATGGGTGTTCTGGCTGTGCTCCCCCAGACACAGAGCTCCCCAGTGCCAGGGCAGCCCCAACCCCAGCTCCCTGCTGTCAACACCCCTGCACAGGAATGGGTGTGGAGTCTGAAGTTTAGAATCAGAAAGACCAGCTTGTGTAACAGCTGCCACGTCCTACTGCCCCCCAGGAATCCCAAGTGGCAACCACAGGACTCCCTTGCGTGGAAGAGTCAAATAAACATCATTTTAGCTTTAGAATGATTTTAGACACTGGAAATGAAAACCAGGCCCAGTGACTACGGGCAAATGCTCGGGGCCTGGTGGTCAGCAATTCCACACTCCCGGGACAGGCTGATCACAGCGCCCAGGGAATGCTCTGCTCTCACATACGGCCCTTGTTTAGGGAGCCACAGCTCCATTCCAGAGCTCTCACTCCAAACCAGGGTAAAACAGCACAAAGAGAGTTAAATGCACCAGACATTCAGTCAACAAGCAACAAATCCTTATTTTATGTTACAAGTTTGAACATATGAGTGATGAGGCACAAAGCTGTGCCAGGGCAGGGTCAGGTTGGATCTCAGGAAAGGTTCTTCCCCCAGAGGGTGGTTGGCACTGACCAGGCTCCCCAGGGCAGTGGGCACAGCCCCAAGGCTGCCAGAGCTCCAGGAGGGTTTGGGCAACGCTCTGAGGGATGGGGGGGGGATTGTTGGGGTGTCTGTGCAGGGACTGGATGGTCCTTGGGGGTCCCTTCCAGCTCAAGATTCCATGATTCTCTGTGTTCCTGCTGCAGTGCAAAGCCACTGTCTGTTAATGTTGGTGTTCAGGCCAGAGCCTCAACTGCTTTCAAATGGAAACAAATTTAACTGGGGAGAAGTAGAAAATACAAAATAAACAATCAGGAGGAATAAATCATAAGGATTTAAGTCACTGCAGCTGCAATCCCAGCCCTTTTTCTGCATCAAAGTATCCCAAGTAAATGTTTGGGTTTGTTGTTTTGGGGTTTTTTTTTAAATAAAGTGTTTATTCTGAAAATAGACTTCAGGGAAAAAAAGGGAAGAGTAAAAAAAACACAAACAAAAAGCTGTTGGCAGATGTGGTCAAACACATAATTAAAGCCAGACATGTCTCACACAACAAGAGCTGTTAATGGCTTCCACCCCTTTTCTCTACACTTTTACATATCCCGATGTTTTCAGACACCACTTAATGACATGAAAAAAAATAATTATGCTCAGGATCACTTGGAATACATAAAAACAATGCTACTAAAACACCACACAAGGCTGTGGCTTTATTCCAAAACAACACTTCTCATGTAGACTGTTGCTACTTGCAGCCCTGGAGATCTCCTGCTGATCCACCAGGGAAGATCTCAGAGCGGGGACTCACAAAGGAGGAGTTGTGCAGATGGCAAATTGTATCCAGAATTAAGGCTGAGATTAAAGTTCACACACCCACATGCACAGAAGCGCCTCAGTAATGAAGGCTCCTTCCTGGTGAGCTCTGGCAGCCGTGGTGTCCCAGGACAGGGAACTGCAGGGACTTTACTGACTCCAGGGGGAAAATTAAGCCCTGGATTTGCCTTCCCTGCCCTCACACCTCACCTGTCTGAATAGAAAACTTCCTGCTGGCAAAGCCCTTATTGCAAAAGTAACTCCAGCAGAGGCTCTCACCTGGCAGTGAGGGGGCCTTACCTTTTCTAGCAGGTAATTATTGATGTGCCCACCTATTGGGTCTCCTTTAAAATCAAAGTTGATGTCCATGTATTTCCCAAAGCGGCTGGAATTGTCATTGCGGTTTGTCTTGGCATTGCCAAAGGCCTCCAACACACAGTTGGACTTCAGCAGGATGTTCTTCACCCTGCAGGATGGAGGGATGGAAGAAGGAACAGGCTAAGTCCAGACTTGAACACTCAAAACCATGGAATCTGTTTCACAAGCGTTTCTGGGGAAGAACTGAGCCCCAGCAGCGAAGCTCTTTGATGACACAGCTGGGCAGATGTGGATGACATCAGCAATCCCATGGGAAATCAGCTGGGAGCTGTCAGCAAAGCTCCTCTTTGCTTCAGAGACCAAATCCTGACTGAAAACAGCACCAAAAACTCAGCCCCTTCACACATTTCAGTTTTGAAACCAATTTACTGAGCTCTTCTGCAAAGTTTATTTGAGGCTGGTATTCAATCTGTTTCAGCAGAAAGGCACATTCTTTGTTCTAATACTTTTACTCCAGGACTAACAGGCACATTTTGCAAATCAGGAGCATGTGAGCCTGGAAGCTCATGGAACACACTCCCTGCACTCTACATGCTGTCCCAATGTACCCAGAATTCGGGTAATTTGCCCCAGGAAAAGTGATTTACCATCACTGGAAAAGACCTCTAAAATAATGAGATGGTTGGTATTGCTTGGAAGGTACCTCTAGATATTGGGGTTTTTTAATTTTTCTGCACGATTTTAGGAATTAATATTGCAAAATTCCCAGAGTAAAAGCAGCATCTGAAGAAGCCAGGGAACTGCTGTAAAAATCAGCATATACAAGAGACCCCCACCTACAGAGCCCACAGAAAGAGATCCCCAAATTTCCCTTATTTCCCAGGCAAGGCCTTACCTCTCCACCTCAGCCCTCTGCCCAGGGTTGGTGATGGCTGCAATGTACTGCATGATGTATTTACTGGCCTCAGTTTTCCCAGCTCCACTTTCACCTGGGGGCAGAAACACCAGGGTGACCCAACAGATAAAAAAAGCAAAGCAAATCACTGCACAGAGGATGTTAATTCTACTCCAACAATGTCCAGGGGGGTTGATTTGTTATTTTAAAACCATCTTTGTGCGCACTTGGGGCATTTTCTAAACCCTGTGGCTGCGCTGACTTGGAGCAATTGTGATGGGAGATTTCACAGGTCAGGAACGGGCCTGGCACACAGAGGATCAAAGGAATATTGTTAGGGGAGAAGGCCAGGCTGGGCAGGACAAGGGGCCACTGTTCAGCCCCCCAGCTCGGGGCTCTCGCCTTTCAGAGCTCGGGGACATCAAGGGAAGGAAGTGCCAGGATCCAGGCAGGGAACAAGCCCTGCTCCCACTGACAAAACCAGCAGCTCCTGAGGAGAGACAGGCCCTGCTCTGCTGATCCCTGGAGTGGGATAAGGCTCTGCTCCCGTTATCCCTCTGCAGGCACAGCCCCAGCTCCTGACTGGCTGAGAGAAGGCTGAACGACTGAAGGAGAGAAGAAACAACTGTGATGTCTCCACACACGGATCCAAACTCAAACGAGCCTCGAGACTAATGAAGTTCTCTTTTACAGCCAAACCATCCTCCCTCCTTCTGCCCGGAGTTTCCCAAGGATCGGTGCAGGCCCTGGAGCTCACCTGAGATGACAATGCAGGTGTCCTTGGAGCGTCTCTTCATGGCCTTGTAGGCGGCGTCGGCGATGGCGAAGAGGTGGGGCGGCCTCTCGTAGAGCTCCCTGCCCTTGTACTGCTCGATGGTGTCCCGCCCGTAGATGTTCAGGTTTTTGTAGGGATTCATGGAAACCACCACCTCCCCAATGAAGGTGTAAATCCTGCCTTTCTCAAACCTGCCCAGGGTGAGACAAACGGGGGAAATGAGTCAAATGGAGAGGTCTGGAACACGCCCGCCAAGAGTCCGGCAGTGAGCTCTGATCCGTGGAAACAGCACAGTGAAACCTTGGCCGTGGACATTCCCTGAGCAGGGTGGCCTGGATGGCACAGCAGGGACACAGAGGGTGCAACAACTGCAAGCTTTTAGTTTAGCACCTACAGAGGACATTTCTACTGCTGTTTCACTTACAGGTGCTCAACAGACAATTAACTGTCTCTACAGCTGACAGTAAGTAAACGCAAGTGTGAGGAGCAAATAAAATCTGCTTCAAATAAAATCCTGCTTCAAATAAAATCTGCTCTATTTAAAAAAGAATTAAATTTAAATTCTATTTAAAAGAATTTAAAGGCGAATTCTCTTTTTGCATTCTGCAGCTGTCCATGACTCAGCTAAAGGCCAGAGAAGCCCCTCACTGAGAGAGGTCTGATCACACCTGGAAGAAAATAAACAAAGACAGAAGCCAAGGAGGGAATTGCAGCCTTTCAGCTCCAGCAACGAGCTTCCACTCCACCCTTTTTACTGAAAGGCACTTTGGTATCACCACTGCTGCTAAACCAGAGGGGAAAGATTCCTAAGAGTGTGTGAAAACAATCCTAAACTGCACCTTTCCTAAACCCTACCCAGCCCTTGGATTCTTTCTGCAAGCAAGACAGAAAATTACTGGAAGCTCGTTCATAAAAAGCGTTTAAGTTAAAAGCTGTTTCCAAGGAAATCCACATTTTATTGGAAGTCACTTATCAGGAGAGCCCAGAGGAATTCCACGTTAACAGCAGAAGGATTTATGCAGCCTTTGCTTCTCAGGAGGAGAAAGGATGGCAGGAGGTTTTGGGATCAACGTCCAAACCACGGCATTTGTACCACAGCTACCTGTCTGCAGCTGCACTTAAACCTCACAACATTAGATGGCACCCGAACCCCTCCAACAGAGCCCAGGGGCCTCCAATCCCTCCTGGACTCGGGTACAAATTCCAGCATTACTTTATTGAATTTATTACCACCCCCACGTGGTGACAGCCCTGACATTTTCTATTGTTCATTTGAGAGTTTTCTGCAGCATCTTGGCAGTGTCAGTTTTTAGCAGGTGTAATAAAACTCAAAAAATATCATCCAGCAACCAGCATTCCACTTTCTGGGAGTGCTTGTGTCTCCAATTGCAGCCTCCTCCCGAAATACTGCACTAAAAAGACACAAGAACTGCACAATGTCCTTTTCTTCCTGCATTCAGGAAGAATTTTAACTGAAAGTGTCTTGATATATATTTCACGAAACATTAATGACCTTAAAATGCAAAGATATCTGGTATTTTTGAGATATACACTATTTGAAAGCTACCAAAAATGTTTTAGAAAAGCTAATCTTAAAATAATTACCAATATCAATACAACTGATTTTACCTCTGAGAAGCACCAAGCAGGTGGGAATTGTGGTATTTGGAAGACCTCAAAGAGGCAGAAGGTGCAAAGGGATCAGATACCAGGCTCCTGCCCTCTCAGGAGCCCTTGAGGGACTCTGCATATACATAGGAGAGCTTGACAAACCAAACCCACACAATACTGTTGCTATTAAGGAGATCAAGTCACACATAAATATATAATGGAAACCACTACAAGGACACCACAATCTGCAGAATCAACCCATCTTTTGGAGCTGGACATCCAGAAAAGGCGAATTCTTCAATGGAGAACACGCAGAGTGCTCCCCAGAAGGCCCTGCCCAGCAGCACACACTTGCTGCTCAAGGCACTATTGATGGTAAAAATAAGGATACAGCAGTTTCTGGGTGGGTTTTTAAGCCCCATGGTGCTGCCACAAACACGGGTGAGAGTTCCTGGCCCCAGAGAGGGTAAAGAGAGGGTTGTTTCAGCTGCTGAGAAGAAATAAAGGCCCATTGTGCCAAGCCACCATCACAGCACCCAATACTCTGACCTCTTCCTTAGGTAATGAATTATGTAAACTTGCAGTGGCAGAGCCCAGTTTAAGTTTCCTCTCGTGGCAGTTTGGTGCCCTTGACTGAATCCCAGAACCATGGAATGTCCTGGGCTGGAAGGGACCCACGAGGATCACTGAGTCCCAGTCAAGCTCTACAAGGTTTTACTGGGCTCTGACAAGTTGTGTCTTCAACTCTGGGGCAAAAGGCAGATGGAGGTGAGGGAGAAGAAGGATCCATCTCCAGGCCTGACAAACAGACATCTCCCCAGCTTGGCTCTGAGGATACAGACTTCATGAACCACTGACACCCCCAGTTACCTCTTGGTTCATTTTTCCTTACGCTTCTTGGCGCTGGGGTTAAAATTCCAGAGCTGTGCTCAGCTGTTCCCAACAGGAGCGGCGGCTCCTCGCCCCTCCTGGCTGATAAAGCCCCTTTTCATCCCTCGCAGCAGCTCAGGCCAAGAACAGCAGGGCCTGTTTTCCTGCTGGGAGAGCCGGGCTTTGCCTGGCCCAGGGAGAACTCGTGGAAACTTAAGAAAACAACCCCCCAGGGCAGTGCAGAGGGGGAGCAGGAGCTGTGTTACAGTCACTACCCCGCAGGGCAAGGGCACAAAACAGGACAACAAAGCTATCTGGTGCTTTTTGGAAAGGCTCAGCCACAGGCGTATTGCACCATCTGGGGAGACTCACCTACCCCACGGCCAGCGCAGCCATTTCAGGGCTGAGGTTTAGATGCCCAACTGGAATTTTGTATTAAAAGGAACAGCAGCAAGTCTCATAAAAGGAACTCCACTATCTACTGCTGGGGCAACACCCCCACGGTCAAACCTTGGTTTGTGTCTCTCATGGAAATCAGATCAGCTTGTGCTACAACAAAACATTTCCCTCTAATAATTCTATTTGAATCGTTTCTGTATCAACATCATGGAATCACAGAATACCCTCAGAGGGAAGGGACCTCCGAGGATCAAAAAATCCAACCCCCGGCCCTTCACAGACACCCCAACAATCCCACTCTGTCCCTCAGAGCGTTGTCCAAACCCTCCTGGAGCTCTGGCAGCCTTGGGGCCATGCCCACTGCCCTGGGGAGCCTGGTCAGTGCCCAACCACCCTCTGGGGGAAGAACCTTTCCTGAGATCCAACCTGACCCTGCCCTGACACAGCTCCAGCCCTTCCCTGGGTCCTGTCCCTGCTCACCCAGAGCAGAGATCGGAGCTGCCCCTCTGCGGGAAGCTGCAGACCCCAAAAAGTCTCCCCTCAGTCTCCTCTCTCCATTAGCTCAGCAGCCAAAAAGAAATTCAGAGTATTTAATCCCTGTGAGTTATTCTGAGGAACATCAGCTCCTTCATGAGAAGTTTTTATACTAGCTTTTATTACCTCATTAAAACATCAATTGATAATGAGAAAATAAAAAGCAGTGAGTCACAGATTATAAATCACTGAAAGGGAGAGAAATTAATCTCTGGGAAAGAAGACCATGAAGGCAAGAAAAAGGCTCTTACTTTGTTTTGTGGTTTTTATGTTTAAGGAAGGGAGTTAAGTCCAGACACCTTATGTTCACATCCAGTTCCCCCTGGAAAATACACTGTAGGAATGGGAACACCGGAGCAGAAATCTTCACCAGCAGAGAGCACTCAACATTTAGGATTTTCTCCACCTGACAAACACTCCAGTCAAAAATAAAACCGTTCTTAGCGAGGAAATGATGCAACTTCAAATGCACTCAGTACAAATAAAGAAAAGAGTTAGCTGGCAGGGCTTGGAACCCACACTCCCAAACAACATCTGCAGGACATGGGCCTTATACAAAGACACCCCTCCAGGCCAGGCTGCCCCACGGCAGCTCAGGGGAAAGGGAGCTTCGAATTAATCATCTACATGTCACCCCTCTGGCCCAGAAGACACACAGGGCTGGGGCTGGCCGGCAGGACCTGCCCCCGAGAGCCCAGCCGGGGAAGCAGCTCCCCCTGTGCCAGGCTCTGCCCATCTGTTCCGTGTCCAGCCACCAGCTGCCTCATTTGCTGTTCCTCTGAGAGAGCTGAAGTGAAGCTATTGGGATTAGGGATCATCTTCTACCGGGGAAAGACCTTCCCTTGTCCAGAACTGTTCCCTTCTCACCACTGGCAGCACATTCTGCCCTACAGACACACCAAGGCTTTCCCCGTTAGCAGGTGCTCCGTGAAGCTCCTTTCTCAGCCCCTCCTGATGCTCCAGAGATGCCCCAGAACAGAACCTGCTCAGTCAGTCCCAGCACAGCCATCAATCCCCTGAGCACACACTTCCCGTTTGTCTGTGAGCAGCAGCTTAAAGGAAAGGAAATGTTAACCAAAAAAAAAGAGGGAAAAGTAAGTAATTCAGGACAAATCAGGAGTGCTGCAGATGCACTGGTCAGCAACTAACCTGGTCCCACTGAAGGTGAAGAGAATAAAAACTGATGCTTTCAAATGTTCTGTATTTCCAGCCTATCTGAGAACCCCAAGGCACAAACTGGAATATTGAATATGAAATATTGAGTATGAGCACAAAAGATTTTTCCTCCTTCCTCCCCATGCATGGCAAGAAGAATAATTCAGCAGCTCCACACCTCTGGCACGCAGAGGAGGGACAACTCCTTTCCCTGTTGGAAACCACCCGTGTGATTTGGGTTACTCTCCCAAAGGGGCCAACAAGTCTTACTTATTTTTTACCACCAGATGTATACATTAAACTCCAATCCTGCAGGCTTTGAGTCCCTTCTCTTTGCAAACACACATCAAGATGTTTAATTAAGCCTCGTGTTCACGGACAGTCGAGGATGGGCCTTTAGGATGTGTTCACCGAGGAAGGGAATTGAAGCAGAACTTCTGGTATTGAAACCATATTTACCTGGAATTAAAGGCAAGAATGTGTTCCCTGCACTCACACAAGGCAACAACCATCCTCCTCGTGCTTTGGGAAGCAAGTGACTGCTAAAAACCACTTGCCCTCTGTGCCTCAGGCACTTGTGCCTTTTCTATGTGATACTGGGTCTCTCTGCTGAGACTTCAGTGCTCCTTAAAGACTTTATTTTAGGTAAATCTCAAAATAAACTCAGCTGTCAAGCAGGACTTCAAGGCTTTCAGTAAACTGCTCATGAAGTGTCTCACAGTGAACCAGCCCCTCACAAGAGCACTCAGATAAACAGGATTTGCGTTGGCAGAACTATTGCTAAAATATTCTTGCTGCTCTTGGAAAAACAGCCCAAAAAACTGTCCAGTCAGTACAACCTCCCTGCACCGGGGAAACGATCCAAGCCTGTCCTGATCGTGAATATGCATGTCTACAGATCAGAATATGCATGTCTATGAGGTCCTGATCCACCCTGAGGGCCAGAAAAGCTGAAACTAGGTTCATTTAATGTGCAGGTGAGGTTTTTGCTCCCGGTTGGCCTGCAGGGGCTCGGTTCTCAGATGCTGCCAGTTTAACAAAATAGGAAATGCCATTGGGAGCACCACTCCTTTCCTGTGCTGTGGGAGCAGACAGGGCAGGGGGAGGAATCCTCCGTTCACCCACAGCCCTCAGCCAGCCTGGGGAAGGAGGTTAAAGGAGTTCTTTGTAATGATGTCATTTTTTTTCCTAAAGAAAATCACTAAACTCGGAGTGACCACTGCCACATCTTCCTCAGCAAAGCGAGGGTTTAGCAAACTGTAATTTGACGAGGCTGATTCAGCTCCAACCCAGCCTCGAGTCAGCCCTGCAAACCCACGAGGTAGGGCTGGGGGAAGGAAAACGGGAGATGGACGAAGGCTAAAAACTGTGAGATACAGAAACAGGAATAATATTAAAACCCCTCTCCTTAAAAATAAAGCACTAACCTTGCACTGAAAAGATGCCAAACCACTAAACACAGGAGTCACTGAACTTTCATTTCTATTTGCGTCAGACGGGCCGAGCTCTGCCGCAGAGGGAAGCTCTGCAGGCTCGTTTTGGAGCTCCAGGAGCAGAGCAGGAGGCACAGGCAGACTTGAAACAGAGAATGAGACAAAAGGAAGGTCTCTGAAAAGCCTCCAGGACAACAAACGCTTTGTGGGTTTATCCCAACCCGCACAGAGAAAGCTGCTGTAGGCACAGGTAGAGAAAAGCAGTTTGTGCCTGATCGCTGTGGGCTGAGCAGGAAAACACACTCCCAGTTTCCATGTGAAAAATCTGACTGAAACATTGTTAAATCCTAGTGCAGGAATCACATTGCTGTGCTCTGAGCAGGACATTGACGTCCCGAGGGTGAATTATCCCAGATCTAACCAGGGAAGAGGAGAACAGGATGGGATTGCAGCTAACGAGAGACTGCCACCTGCCCACAATCCCTTTTTCATCTGACAAATAAGGGCACAAAATCTATAAAAGGGCAGTAAAAGTCAAAAGACTCTCAAAAGTCAGGTGGGTTCTCTCTGCTCCCACCACAAACCAAGTCAGCATGTGAGGGGAGTGCAGAGCCTGTCATGCAAGAGAACTCATTTAAATGCATAAGGCTCATAAGACGACTGAGGAGGAGGAAAAGGCGGAAGTAATCGCCTATCAACGGGTGCGATGAGTACCTCCCTCTGCCAGAAGAATTCATTAAACAAAAAAACTGTACGGGCCCACGTAAAAGGAAAATGGGAATGGAGCACCCTGGCCAACACAGGCTGGGAGCTGAAAGCTGGGTGCCAGGGGAGCATCCTGGGAGGGCAGCTCAGTGGGAGCTGCAGGGACCACTGGGTCCTGCTGGGGATGGCCGAGCTGAGTCTGGGCATGTTTTGGAAGATTTGGCTTCCTGCAGTGACCAACAACTGACCTCATGGTCCATTATGTTCCTCCCACTCTGATGTTACTGCATTTGGGTACTTAAAAAGAGACATTCTGCCTTCATTCACCACCTCCTCTTTCCATCCCCGCTTCTGCATTAACTGTAACCTGCCACACCAGGATCATCTCAGCCCCAATTTGGGGAATTTGGCTTTGCTCATTGGATTATACACTGCCGTGTTAAAGGGTTTGCTACCTTCAGGCATATTAGGGGACAAAACTGCACAAAAACCTGCACAGAAGGAGAACCCCAGAGCAATGACTGGAGGCTGGACAGATCTGTACCATGATGAAAGTCCCGTCTGACTCCACTGCCCTGGGCCAGTGGGGTGGGAATTCTGCTCTGCCCCAGTGGTGTCCAGGCAGGACTTGTGAATAACAACCTTCTTGCAAGGGATGCTGAAGGGACTGGAAAATCCTGCAACCCAAGAGAAAGATCCAGAAACAAAGAGAAGAACAAAGACCAGGAAACAACAACCACTCACTGCAAATAACAACCTGAAGCCACAGCAGCAACTGTGCTAATGACTTCAAACCTCATTTTCTAAGCCATGTTCTTACCCATACCTGGTGTGATATCCTGCACCACCTTCCCAACTCTCTGTCCACACTGCACAACTAACAGAAACTCATGTTGATGTCTAATTACACTTCTGTTCTCTCCACAAGCCCAGGTGCCAAGATATAGTCCCAAGTATCCACAGGTTTTCTCTGGAGATGCCTGGAGACTCCCGCAGCAGTCAGCTGGCTGGGGCTGCTGATGTTCAGCTGCCTCATTGTTGTGCTGTAGAGGAATACTCTGATTTGCTGAGCTCGTGTTGAGCTCGTGGCCAGTGCTGTGGATGTGCAGGAGCCCCTGAATGCAGCATTGTCTGACACAGGGCTCGGAAAACCCAGGAATCATCTTGCAGCACGAAGATACAGAACCCCATCTGCCAGCACTCCAAAAGTCCCTGGGAATGTTACAGCTAAAATAAAACTGGATTCCTGATTTATACTAAGCCAGGCCATGCAAACCATGCAAAAATAGTAATAATAATAATGCAAAGCATGAAAACATTGACTCAGTTTCTGCAGCATTAGGGTTTCTCTGACAGCTGCTGCACCATCACCTCCACACAAATACTCACAGTCCATAGCTGGGGCTCTGTGTTGTCTGGCTGAGACACTGGGCTGTGTGTGACACTGGGCTGGGACACTGGGCTGTGACACCAGGTGGGATATTGGGTTGTGACACTGGGCTGTGACAGCAGGGTGGGATACTGGGCTGTGTGTGACACTGGGCTGTGTGTGACACTGGGCTGTGTGTGACACTGGGCTGTGACAGCAGGGTGGGATATTGGGCTGTGTGTGACGCTGGGCTGTGTCAGCAGGGTGGGATATTGGGCTGTGTGTGACCTGGGCTGGGACAGGAGAGTGGGATATTGGGCTGTGTGTGACACTGGGCTGTGACACCAGGTGGGATATTGGGCTGTGTGTGACGCTGGGCAGAGACAGCGGGCTGTGACAAGGGGCTTCTCCAGGCGTTCCCCGGTTTTCCAGCCCACTGTGATCCCTCAGCTCCCGTGGTCTGGCCCAGAGCTGCTCCAGCACCACCTCAGGGTATGAGCCAAGGGCTTTGGTGGACAAATGCCCTGAATGTCCAAGCAGCAGCTGAAGATGTTCCCCCTCCAGCTGCTCATCCAGCCTCTGGGCCAGAGATGCCCTCCTGCCAGGGCTGCTGCAGGGACAAGGAGGGCCAGCTGGATGCCCAGCCCACGCTGTCACTGCCACCATTCTCCGGGGCACAGACACCAAGGCCTTCAGCCAGGGCACGGGGACAAAGAGCCGCAAGCACTGGAGGGGGAAATCGAGATTGCAGATCACAAAGCAAATCCTTTTCAACACGTGTCCATTAACGGTTCCTTGTGCTTCCCTGGAAGCACATCCAGCCAGGACAGTTCCCATTTTGGATGTAGACTTGGCTCAGGTTTGTTGTGGGACTTTTTTTTTCTTGTTTTGTACTAGAAAAGCTTCATGTCCCCAGTGACAATCTGAACCAGAACTGCACTGAAACTCTCCTTCCCCATCTCCCAGTCCCTCCCATCACCAGGAATGGAGCAGCAGGTGTCCTGGAAGACAAACCCTAATGTTCCAAAGAAATGAGGTTATGTCTGCATATCAGTGCTGGAAAGGCCTTACTGGTTTGTTCTTCCCAATTAAAGAGCAACTAATATTTTACAGAAAGTCTGGGTGAACAATAAAGGGGTTTTTTTACCACCACCACCAAGTGCAGAGCTTTCAGTTAAAGCCACAAGTGTGACCGGCCTGGCAGATTCGGCATCAGGATCCTTCTCCCTGTCCCTCTCCCTGAAAGGCCAATTTCCAAAAGGGAAAAAGAGAAGGAACAACACAGGGAATGAATTAAACACCCTTGTGGGTATGGAAGGACTGGTAAGATAAGCAACTGAATTTGCAGGAGAGCCTGAAGCACCTCACTTCACATCCTTTGGAAGGAAAAGCAGCTGAGGAGCAGGAGCTCGCACCGCTGCATTCATCGCCCACTGCCACAGGAGCCAACTCCCAAGTGCCAAGAGTACACAGTGATAACAGGGGAACATTAGCAATATGGAAAAGGACTTAAGAGGTTTGATTAGTAAAACAGATTACTTGATTTACATGCTGCTGTGGCTCTATCGTTCCAAATTATCACTGGAAAGATTGTGCTCTTTTACTTCCTTCACATTTTACCTATTTTTTATTCTGTCAGACAGCTCCCACTCAGAAGCTGAAAGACTATTCAAATAATAATAATGTGAGACAGCACAAATACCACTGAGAACAGAACTAACATGCAGATAAGCTGAAAAATACCTACAACTTATCTGCCACAAGCTGAGCTGACTTTGACCACACCGCTGAATTTTTAATTCTAGGCCAGCGGAATCCACAGCCCTGTGAAATTATTTAAAACAGGATCTTTCGAATGACACATCAGCCCAAGGATTCAGGCAGGCTCTTACTTCTCTAAAGTATCATTTGTCAGGCAATGAGCATCAGTTAGTGACAGTCTCACGGTCAGAGCAAACAGTGTTTATAAAAAAAGTTCAATAATGAAGTTTTCAGCCACTAATTATTTACAGAAGGCACTGATTTAGCCTGGAGTGGTGCTAAGTGAATACTCTCAGCTTTGGCAGACACTGAAAGGCAGCAGCACAGAGTAAAAGTGCTGCTCCTTTCCAGGCTGATCACACCGGGTTTTGACCCCAGCAGCAGAGCAGCTGCCCCGGTGTGAGGCAGGGCAGTGCTGGGACCTCCCCAGTTCCCCCTCACCACTCCCAGCTCTGACTGGCACGGGGCAGCCCCGAGGAGTGGCTCAACATCACTGGTATTTCCAACCAGGGCAGCACAGGGTTTCCAATTAATTCTGCTATCAGCTTTATTTTGATTAATATTTTTTTTAGAGATCAGGTTAATTAACAGCTCAGAGCTGACACATCCTCCTCCAGACACAGCTGTGTGAGTCTCCCTCTCTCCCCTGAGCAATCAGCTGATAAACCCTCACTGAACCTGCTGCCATGAGACACAAAGAAACACTTGGAATCAACAAGTCTGGCAGTCACAACCTGTCAGTCTCTTTACACCTTCTAAAATTATATATAAAATCACCTGTTAGATTGAAAACATGTTATTTGTCTATGTTTTTTTTAAAGTTAAGTGGTTTGGGTTCCCCTTCCCCGCTGCAGAAGAGATGAGTGGATATCTCGTCCATACTCCTGCAGTTGGAATAATCTAATTACTAATTATTATAAATTACTGATTTAGTGATAATAATTGGTAATAGACTTAGTGATGTTCCCTGTCAGCTCCCTGATCACTCTCCATCAGGGAACAGCAAATGAGGGGAATGGGTCAACTGCCAGTTTTCCAAGGACTTCTGAAAACAAGGAATGCTTCAGGTTCATCAGAGTACTTTACCCTGTCAGCTGGAAAGCCCTGGCAATCCATACGTTTCGCCGTCTGCTAGGAATCCACAGTGGAATACAACTGCCAACCCTTCTGTCCCAGCACACACACCATGGCATCAGTTTATCCATGTTTATCCATGAGCAGCAAAGCTGCAAACCCTCACCCCGAAGCAGCCTCTGGTTACCTAAAGAAATTCTGTTCACGGGTGTAAATGCAAGAATTCAAACAACACACACAACCCTTGTTATCTGCATTTTAGATAATTAATATATTGTAATGCAACAGTCTCTACTACACAGCTCTCTGCACTCATCCAAATCCTCAAGTAGTATTTTCATGCTCCTTTTATTTAATATAGTCTGAAGCTGAAGGTTTAGGTGGGATATTGGGAAGGAATCCTTCCCTGTGAGGGTGGGGAGGCCCTGGCACAGGTTGCCCAGAGAAGCTGTGGCTGCCCCATCCCTGGCAGTGTCCAAGGCCAGGTTGGATGGGGCTTGGAGCAACCTGGGCTAGTGGAAGGTGTCCCTGCCCATGGCACTGGGTGGGCTTTAAGGTCCCTTCCAACCCAAACCATTCTGGGATTCCATGATGCCATATTTTTAATATGTATATGCAAAATCAACTTTTAAGGTTTATATTTACACAAGGCTCCTCCCAGCAAATACTGCACACACTCTTCTGACCTGCTCTTCTCACTGAACCCCAGGAATAAAACGGGTCACTTCCAAAATCCAGTCCGAAAATCCATCTACAGCTCTGGCTACAATGACATGGTCTGATGGACTTGCAGATAAGGACAAGGGTTCAAAAGTTTCAGCCACAGCCCTTTCATGCAGTGCCAACAAAATTACTACAAATCCTGGTTTTGTCAAAAGGAGAGCGGAATGTGTTTATGAAATGACTCTTTACCTCCTAAATATATTCAAAGGAGACTTACAGGAAAAAAAATAAAGCTTAGTTATTTCCCGCTCAGATCTCTGTCCTTTGAGGAGGAGAACAAAGGAATTTGACACTTCATATCTACACTCATCCTAAGCACCATTCTGTGGCCTTTAACTGGAGTGCAGAGTCACACCAGCAGTTAAGGAAATGCTCCTACATATAGAAAATCAGCAGCTTTGATAAGCTGCACAGGTAATTATGCTGATATGGGGAGATTTACCACCTATCTGCACTTCTCTCAAAGTCCCAGGGCAGAGGAGATAAAACTCAGCTAATTATCTCTTCTACTCCTCTCTCGGGCTCCAGCTTTGGAAGCCGTTTGCTCATGGGGTGAAATTTCTGTCTCAGCCCTGAAAGAATCACAGCTCAGCACTGGAAATGCCAACGGTTCGAGGAAATGGGCCATGCAAAAACCCTCCTCAACTGTCCAGTAACCTGATACAAGAAAAACCCTTCCCTCAGCCCAGCTCTGTTGATGTAACCTCAGGCAAGACAGAGCAGGGATCCAAAACAGTTCAACACCACTTGAGGAGGACCCTGAAAATATCTCATCTGGGCCGTGGCTCAACCAGCTCTGGAGAAGAGAACAACAGATCCCCACCAGCCAAAGATGGAGGATTTCTGCATGGCCTCTGCAAACACAGAGTGCAAACCCTGAAACACAGGAGCAGTGTGTTCAGACAAACATCCCCCCGTGCAACCATCTCCCCTCCACCACCCAGGGCTGCTTTACCAGAGTTATTCCTTAAATTCTTTCTCTTCCCCCTTTTTTTGGTGGGGATATGGGGAGTGAGGAGAAGCAGAGAGCGAAGGAAGGCTGGGGGAGGGAGGAGGTAGCAGACAGCGTAAATCCACCAGCTCAAGTTCAGGGATTTATTTCCACTTTTAGTTTATCAAGTCAAACTTGATTTACTGTCCTCCCCAAACCACTCATAACTCTTCACCACAACAGCCACCTCCACTTCTTCTAATTTATCCTGTTTTCAATACAGGGGCACAAACCTGTTTATAGTTATTAAAACAAAAGCCTGCTTATCTTTTATGAAGTCACAGCACCATTTCCTTGTCTCTCCTGACTGCTCTGCACCCACAGCATCCTTGTGCCTCGCGAATGTTCTCTCGTTGCTTCGCTGAGCTGGTGCCTGGTGTCGCACAGAGGGTGCAGTGTCCTGTCCTCACCCTCTGCACTGATCCATGACCCGGCCGTTCACAGCCCATTACTCAGCTGCAAATGGATGCTCAGCGTTCTGTTTCCATCCACCGGGGTTCAGCATCTCCGTGCGCAGCACCACCTCCCCCAGCCGGGCAGCACTGCAGTGAATCCTGCACTTCCACAACAGCCACCTCAGCTTTGTGATCGCTGTTCCACGGGGATTCCAGGGGATGCTGAGCCCCTCCCAAGCCCAGTGTCCTCATCAGCTCCCAGCCAGGCAGAGGTGTCACCAGCCCAGTACCTGCGGCAGTCCTGGGACAGGGATCTTCCTCAGCAGGTCTGTGCACACTCCCAGAGCTCTCAACAGCTCCCACAGGGCACCTGAGTGTAGGCCAGCTTACATCTGCTCCGTGTGAACGGCCCTGCAGGCCAAACTTCTGCCAAGTCACCGCATTCCCAGCTCCAGCCCTGCCACTGGACTCCCCAGTCACAAACCTTCCACTGGATAGCTGCACGTGGGCAGGTGAAATTTTAGGGTTGATTCATCATTGACTGCACTGACCAGGTTCCCACTGACTGTATAAATAAATCTCACCACCTCCAGCTGTGGTGGTGCTGTGTGGGGCCCGCACTGCAGAAGTGGGAATCACCTCCTGCCACATCTCTGCAGCTTCTTCCCCGGGGTCCCTGCTCGGGGAATATGGTACAAAAGGCCAAAGCTTTGTGTGTTAAAAGGCCAAAGCCTCTGGTGTGGAGCCACCTCAGCTCTGCAGCTTCACGGCCTGGAGCTCCACAGGCTGAGGAAACAGGGATCCAAACTCCTGGAAGCCGCGAGGACACGTTCTCCCAGAGCACACAGGGGCTGCGCTGCCAGGACCTGCTGCCTCTGAAGGGAGGTGTAATGGGGTGGTTAATCTGCAACCATACCATCCACTCAGGGCAGCTGAGGAGTAAATGTGCAAGAAATAAACCAGATATTACCGTTACTAAACATTAACTCGCTGCTGCTTGGCTGCCTTGCTTTTAGGCCCCTCATCTCCCTCAGTGAGCAGGGAGAGAAGAGGGTGCAAACACCCAAAAAACGTAAAGCACCATTTCAGTTTCAAGCACTGTAACTATAACACAACACAAAACCGATGAACCAGGGAGACTGTCGGGAATTTGGGATCCTCTTGGATCAGTTCTTGCTGGCCTGCTCACACAGTGACCACCCTTCCCAACGAGGGCAGTGCTCACGTTCCTAGTCTGCTCCCTAGGTCCTCCCTGACCACCCACTCGAGCTCTGTTTCCAAAGAGCTCTCAGAGAACACCTAACTGAGCTCCACTTTTTGACACTGCACTGGCTGTGCAACGCCTGTCTCCAAAGCTCTGTGACAGTCAGTCCTTCCTTCTGCTTCCAGCAGCCCCTGCAGGGCAAACCAACCCCTCCCCGCGACAAAAGGGCTCCAAAATACACTACACTGTCCAGCTGCTAATACACAACCCACCGCCCCTCACACACCATATGGCACGTGGAAAACTGCACTCAGGTGTGGGCCTGGCTGTTTAACCACGGCCTCCTCCTGCTGCACTTTCCCCACGGCATCGATTGTTTGTAAATGTGTAATTACCAGGCAAAGGCTGAGCCGGGCACGGGGGAGGTTTTCATCACAGGCTGATCAGGTACGAGCAGCGTGTAACGAAACAAAGGCAGCAGTATTTTAAAAGCTTATAAACTACAGCACCGCCTTGGCCGAGCAGTGGGGCCCAACTTCAAATTGCAGCTCGTTGGCTGACAATTACATCAGCACCACTGCGATTACTGAGGTTGCTCGTCACAGCTTGATCAGAAACAGCAGCTCAGTGTTATTAGACAGGTTCTGCAACTGCTAAAGTGACCTGGAGAAATAATCCAGAAGTCACAAGGGACCGATTCCTCACAGTCAGACTGAAAGGGCTGTCAGAATATCTAAACAGACTAAAGAACCGTTAGCAAAGCAGTGGTATCAACCCAGGAACCTACATGAGCAGATTGCAGCCCCTTACAAACCACTGCTCATTGATAATGGCACCTTTATTACTGCTTCTTGAACCCTGGAATTGGGCCATGGCCCCTCCATGCTCCTCTCCCTCCCTCACATTGTACCCAAGCTTAATTAAAAGGAAAAATGAAAAAAGAGAGGGAAAATGGTTGGACACAACTGTCTTCACACCACAGCTGGTGGCAGTGAAGAGAGAAGTCCACCCAAAAGGCAGGTCTGTGCTGGGGTTGCCATCAGTAAACCCCCGTGTGAGCAGGGACAGGTTGTTATCTGGGACAGAGACCCAGCAAGAGGCGTTTCTGGCAGCACCACCTGCTCTGGGATCAAGGCATTATTGCAGCTATTGACAGACGATTCAGGGAGGCATCCAAACACGAGTGTGTTCCAAACAGGAAGGTCTGGCAGGACAGCAGGACACATGGTGTGGCACTGCCAGCACAGCTGCCATCCCAGCCCTGCCTCCTCACAGCTGGCACTGCAGGCCCTGACCCCATCAAAACTAGGACACTAAGGGAATGAGCATCCTGTACAGGTATGAGGGAAATGAGCACAGTAAAATCATTCCAGTGACCTGTGGGCCACAAAAACCTCCAGCAAAAAGATCTGCACCTTCCCCCACAGAAAAACAAGTCTATGCCAGGCTGGTAAAAGGCATGGAGCTTTCAAAATCAGTTTGTCCAAGGTGGTCTGTCAGCAGTCATGGACTTGGTTCACCCCCTGGTAACTCAGTAGTAAATATATGACACATATTTTGACCATATAACACTAATCTGACCTTTCCCAAGATGACAGTTGATGCCACCTTGAAGAGTCCTTAAGAGCTTAAGACAAGAAAAACACTTTCAGCAAGTTAATTCCTGCCCTGCTGGCAACATTCCCTGCTTTGTCTTAGGGCTGAGAAGCTCCAGACATTCACACAGGAACTGAAAAGCTCCTGGTACAATTCAAGCTCTTGCTGTCCCAGCACTGGATGTGTGAGGAAGAGGCACAGAATGACCCCAGAGCCTTCCCTGGTGCTGCACTAAGGCCCAGTTTCTGCAGAACTTCACATATGCCCAGGATCTTGAGAAATCCTGGGTCTCCAGCATAATTCAGGGAACACTTTCAGTGCCAGCCCTTTCCTCTCCTCCCCTGGTGCAGCTGAGCAGGGCACGAGCAGGACACCCTTACAGGCACCTGTCACTGTGCTTGGGATGTCCCCTCTCTGCCCCACGGAGCTCATCACCCCAAGAGCTGCTGCTGCCACCCCTGGGAGCAGCCCTGTTTGTAGTATTTGCAGCGTGAACTTTTGGAGGACACCCCAGAAGGCAATTTACTATCAAAAAACAAACACTGAAAATTCTGATTCTATCTAAGCCTCCCCCACCCCCCCCCAATAATATTAAATAGCTCAAGGACTCCCTAAATGGAAATGCAACCAATACAAGGCTTAAAGGTCATCTCAGAGGAAAACTGTGTGGCAACAGAACATGGCCTGGTGATTCCACACACGTTATTCCAGACTGCCTTGACTCCATCTAGGGCTAAGACAAAAAAAAATCACAAGGAAAATGAAGTAGCTGGTTAAAGGGAATTTAAGGAGGTTCCTAACAGTTCTTTTCAATACCAGGATAAAGGGTTTAAAAACACCTCAGCTGGGGCTACTGAGCCAACAAAACTAGACCTGTCGATGGCTCTGGTGGCAGGACCCTGCCCCATCCTGGGCAAAGCCACCCAAAACCTGCTGCTGCTCAGCCAAACCCACAGCGGCTCTTCAAGTTTGTCAACCAGGCAACATCACCCAGGAGCTGCAAACTGCAGCCATCAAGCCCTTCGGAAAACGTGGAACCAGGAGTTTTTCCTGGTTGTTTTCTATTTTCCTGCCTCTTGGCACTCAGGGCAGTCACTGGCACCTGGAGGGGGATGAGACCCAGCTCTTGCTGTGACACGGGCACCAAAGGAACCTGTGGCTTTCTGGACACACCCCACCTGTGTCCCACACCAAGCTCTGAACTGTTTCCTTGCTAAAATCACTACTTTGAGGCCAAATAATTATATCTTACATAATATGGCCCGTGGCCAAACTAACAACAGCCTTCTGAGGAAATCAACATGCCTTAAATTAGAGGCCCTTCAAGATTTTAGGTAAACTCAATAAACTCTAAAGCCACAGCAATCTCTGGGCTGTGTCAGACGTGTGTTGTGCCTTCATACCTTATTAAAAAACAAGGAGCAGCGTCTGCCAGCTGGTTCTCCGCATCAGGAACTGCAACCAGCACATGCAGCCATAAAATGGGACTTGGAAAATTATGTACGGATGGGCCCTACAGGTTTAGCATTTACAGGTTTTCTTGATAGGAGTCATTTACTACAGATAAAAGCAAATCAAATCATAATCTTTTCACAAATACCCTTCACCTGACTTGCTGAGCAAAGTGCCTTGGAGTCAACACCAATTCAGCACAGGCCCAGTGACGAGCTGGAGCACAGACAGGCCAAAAGGAAATCAAACTGCTCAGGAAAATGGAATTACATCCTGCCAGACTAGCAACCCGTCTGATTGACTGTCTCAAATCTATGCTGTGAGGGTTTTTAAAGGCAAACACTGACTCCCAGCCTGCAGTGGCTGTGCAGTTCCCTGTCTGCTGACTCCCTTTACTTGAGCACAGACAAATAACACACACATCACCGTTCCTGCTGTAAAGAAAGAATTAAGAACACCACCATGACCAAAGCCAGTGCTGGCCCTGGGCCTGCAGCCCACAGACACCTTGCACCTCAGGCAATAACATGATATAAACAGTCATTTTTAGCCCTACCTGACCATCACGCTCTGAGAGAAGAGGCTGAAAGTCTTCCAGAGCATACAAAATTTAGGTTCAGGTAAGTGCTCTCTGTCTCAGTAAAATAAACAAACTGCCACGAAATTATGGATGCACCAACGAAACTTGTGTTGGCCAACAAGGAGATCAAAAAAGAGAAAGGCCAGGAACCTACTCCTAGAGTCAAAACTAAATTCCTGCTCAAAAAATAACACAGCAGTAGAGGTGCTGAGAATCTGGAGCTTTTGAATCAAAAATAATTCACAGATTGAATGTTACTAAGATTACCAGAGTAATCGATTCTCCCTTATCAGTCACTTCTCAAGGATCTTTTAAAGGTGAGTTATTGTCTCACCAAACCTAAAATCCCCCAATCTTAATCCACGACACTATTAAAGAAATCTCTCAGATGAGCTCAGTTGCTTAATCACCTCCAGAAAGACTATTAGAAGAATATTTGAAGAATTCGGTCTGGCAGGCTGGTACATGACTTCATCCTGCCTGGTCTCCTGGAGGATATCCGGGGATATCTCCAGTGCCAGCTCATGTGGTTTGGGAAGACAAAGCCCAGGACAAAGCTGGAGCAGCCACCAAGTGAATCCATTACTCATCCATAGGTATGTGCTCCACATTTTCTGAAGCGAGAAGCAATGCTTAGTGAGGGCCTGAAGAAAGGTCATTCCAATTCGGACCTAAAGACCGAAAAGGGGATTTCAGCGGCGAAGTTCTTGCTGTGGTAAAAGTCTGAGACAGGAGAAAGCCTCGTGGCAGATAAAACGCGATTTGAGCTCTCCAGCACTCCAGGGCAGCGGTGGCTCCCTCGGTCCCCACCTGCCAAAATAAACTTACCGCCATTTAAGGCTCTTAAAATGCTTCCCTGATTAATCACCGCCGCAGCAGCTGGGGTGTCCAAGAGCCGGTTCTGCCGCTGCAGGACGTTACACAAGGGCTGGCACAACCCCGGCCGTGCCCAGCGCCAGGGAAGGGAAAAGGGAAGGGAAGGGAAAAGGGAAGGGCAGCGCAAGGAGTGGGAGCCTCCAAGGGTGGAGCGGATCTCTCATCGCAGGGGCTGCCAAGCACCGGCCCCGGGGCACCACCGGCCTGCATCCAGGGAAGCTGGACCACCACCGGGCACACAGGATCCTGCTCCCAACCTTTCCAAGTCCAGAGTTATTCCGGTTTCGACAGAAGGAATTTAAGTGAGGAACGAGCCCGTTGAGGTTTCCTGCAGGTCACCCCAGGCACCCGAAGCGTTGATAACAATCTCCTTTCAGGAAGCACTATCTGTAAATATTAGGAAGTAACTCCATAAAAGAAGCCTCCTAACAAGGACAATTTCATCCTGAAAATACATAGCTCAGGTTTTGTTGAGATCCCAGTGTTTAACTTCACTCATGGAATCCGTAAGCGCAGACAACTGCCTCCCATTTAACTTTGTCATTAATTCCAGAGGCAGTTCTTTAAACACCTGTGACACACACACAGCAAAGCAACTGCTTCAGACCCCAAACAAACTGTTTATATGGCACCAGAGGACAAAGATCTTGGTAGCAAAATGCTGGAGAATGGAAAAGAATGGGAAACAGTGTCCTGAGCAGAGGAAAAAAAAAAAAAGGCAACTACAAATCTTTTCAACCTGTATTCCAGCTGTGTGTTCAGGTTCCTCACGGCGGTGGGTTTTGTTTGTCTTTGGGTGGATAAACAGGGAGAAAAAGGCAAGTTCACCAATCCAGGCTACCAGGGAAAGCTCAGTGGCTACTGGATAAAATAATAAGTAGCCTAAATAATACACACTATAATGGTACATGTGGATCTGGCAAACATGAATCACCTCTGGAGGAAATCCCAAACTGCTCCCCAGCACAGTCAGATCTGTACACAGAAAAGAAGGAACTAAGGCCATAACCAAAAAAAAAAGCCACCTCCACACGCTGCCACAAGTGTTGGCCAAATTTGTCAGGGAGTTAATTACCACCTGGGCAAGTTTAAAGCAAACATTAAGATCACAGGATGGTTGTATCTGGAATTAGAGCAATCATCTCCTGCAGTATCTTCACAAGTATGACCTAACAAATAGGTTTTCATGAGGCCTCAAATTACACTTGGTAAGAAAGCAAGTCACACCAAGACTGGGAGATGGTACCCACTAAATAGGAAGTGGTTTATTATTGCTATTTCAACTTCTCTGTGATGCAGTTCAAGGCAAATCAAGCAAGGAAAATCCAAGGCACAGGCTGTTCAACCTGGGCAAGTGAAGCATCCGAAGGAGCTACAGGGAGACCAGAGAGGGACCCTTTGCTAGGAACCGTAGTGATTGGCCAAGGAGCAACGGGTACAAATTGAAAGAGGGGTAATTAATTAGATATTGGGAAGAAATCGTTCCTTGTGAGGGTGGGGAGGGGCTGGAATGGATTTCCCAGAGAAGCTGTGGCTGCCCCAGCCCTGGAAGTGCCCAAGGCCAGGTTGGATGAGGCCCTGAGCAACCTGGGCTAGAGGGAGGTGTCCCTGCCCATGGCAGTGGTGGGACTGGATGATCTTTAAGGTCCCTTCAGACTCCTCAGCATTCTACAGTTCTATGATAAATAAGCTCCGAAAAGAGGGTTTCCCTCAGGAGCTTCTCTGAGCTCCTGGAGAATGTGTGGGAGCAGGGCACTCAGAGCAGACGGTGGGAATCGAATGCTGAGGAAGGAGATCTATCACCTGGAGCAACAAGGAGTCCCAAGACCCCCAGCATCACCTTGTGCCTCCAGTTCCCACCGTGGAAGGCACTTCAGGGTCTGGGACAGAGAAGGAAAAGATCCTTTTTCCAGCCAGACCAGTTCCCAGGCATTAACAGCAGCATCTGGAAGCCCCAAAGGGCAGGAACATCCCTCCCAATACCCCTCAGTTCTTATGTCCCAGTACCGTTGCTGCAAAAGGGAATTCCCACATTACCATAAAATCCTTTTGTTGTCGATACTTTCACTGTGTTCACTCAGAGTTTCTGTGACACTGAAAACTACTCCAACTCCTCCACTCTGAGTGAAAAATGCAAACTGAAAGGCAAAATCCTTGGTGTGAAAACTCCACAGCAGGACAAGTTAATCCCAGACAACCCAAGGGGATGGAGCACTGAGCAGGGAGGGAAACACAAGTCTGAGAAACAAATTTCACCACTGGCACTTGTGATTTATTCCATGGGTATCATGATAACTACTGTTGTTCTATTAAAATACATCCCCCTCGAGTAAAAAGAATAGAACCATCTTCACTCTTATTAAGAGGTTTTTTAGCTTTCATCACCGTGAAGTTTGAAACAACCACAGAATATCTCAAAGGCTTAAAATGTCAAAAAGCAGGACACAAAAGCAGGGAATGGTTGATCTTGTCAGTGCTGCTCCTTCACACACTGAGAGTCCTCATGGGCACATGGATGGTTTGTTCCTGATTAGGGATAGGATGTTTTTTCACATTATTTCCTCCCCATGATAGAAAAAAAAAAAAAAGGGACTATTTGGCATTCACAGCACTGGAGTGCACAAAGAGTATCAAAACCCAGGTCAAAACACAAAGAAATCCCTGTCTTTGGAGATAGGAACTTTGAGTTTGCAAAATATCCCTCGCACTCCCTTCCCCAGGGAATGAATCAAAGGCTCCCACTCTCCAAGTGACACCGGGGGATGACCAGATGGGTGGGCACAACTGGGCAATCTGCCTGCACAGCAAATTATTTGGGATCTGGCCATTACTGCTATCAGCTTCCACATCAAATCCCTCATTAGGATAAACACAGGCTGCTCGTTTATCCTAAACAAGCCAAGCCAGTACATCTCCATATGAAAGGCTGGGGATGGGGGTTGTTCCCCTGGAAACATTCCCCGTTTGGTTCTGGGGCTTACCCTGCTCATCAAAACATGAGAGAGTCTGGCACTTGAGGTGAAAAACTCTTTGGCACAGCACAAATGATGGGGGAAATGTACTGCTAGCACAAGATTTCTGCGACATAACCACGTACAGGTATGGAGGGGCCTTCAAAAAGGCAGCAAAAGTGACTTGATAAAAACAAAAAACCAACAATACTGATCCTACTGGTTAAATGTTTGAGCTTCCCATATCCCTGGTACAACATAAACCTGTCACTGACCAAGGCTGTCTTTCTGTAAGAACCTCTTCATTGGTCCATCCTGTGATTTATTATGGTTTTAACGTGTATTAGTAAAAGCAACCCTAGCAAATTATTGCTTTCATTTGGTCAAGGTGCTACAGAACGCCTTCAAAAGTCACAAAGTTTGCTGTATTTAACTTATGTTAATTTTTTTCCTAGATAAAAGGACAATACAGGAAAGGCAGAAGGTTAAAATGTATCAGAGGGAGTTCAACACTTTAAAATATAATGACCCAATTCTACAGTTTTCATGATTCAGCTGCAAAGTTTGCAACACAAGAAGTTTGCCACTCCCAAGCTAAACAAGAAAACACTGAGACAAGTGAAATTACCCTGATCTGTTTATTTGCACAGGGTCTGCTCACTACATTTAGCAAAGGGCCAGTTAACAATCCTACTGAGAAGAATTCCTGGGAGAAGACTGCCGAGAGTTTTCTCCCTAAATTCAGTCTGAGTCGGGCCCTGAAGCCTCTGGTGGGAGAGCAGAGCCCCCAAACAACACCATCCCCTCGGAGTGATGGGCAGAGAAGATCTTCCTGCTCCAAAGCAGCTGCTTCACTTGTTCATACAGGAATCAGCAGGTGCCACCTTGGCTCCTCCACGAGGGGAACAAAGATCCAGAAACCCAACAGCAAAGAAAGGGGGGGGGGGGAAATCAATGAAATAATCACTAAGAAAATAATTAAGATGAATGAAAACTTGCGATGTCCATCGCTGCTCGTTCCCTGCGGGATGGGGATGACACACGGGGCATCTTTCAAAAGAGGAGTGTCCACCACGGTATCTTCTTGGCTTCCAAACTTCCCCCTGCCAGCTGGGAGCTGGCACTGCTGTTCCCACCAATTCCAGCATTCCAGGTGCCACCACGGCACTGTCACCCCTGTGCTGCCCATGGGAACGGAGTGAGACAGCTCCCAGAGTGGAACCAGGAGGCCAAGATGTGCTGCTTAAAAACAAGACTCATCTCGACAACAAGCAGCCCCCCCTTTTAAGTCTCCAAAACTCGAAGTCCTTAATGGAAAATATGTTTTTTATCAACTGATCGGAAAAAGTAAGCCAAATATTCCCAATAATTTCAAAATCGTTCAGCTTTCCTTGTGTTTCCTCTCAAGTCCAGCTCCCAGGTTTAAAAAGCTTTACACGGATCAACTTCTCCTTGGCATCTCCTCAAAGGGGTTTAAGTTGCCCATAACTAAGACAGAGTCAGAGCAGCAGCTGCCAGAGGCTGGAGATGTCTAGCTCAGGAATGTCTGCATCCTTGAAAGCCAGGATGTGCAGCACGGCCCAAAAAACAAGTTAAGAACAAACAAAGACAAGATTCCCATTGTTTTGCTGGAGACATAAAAGTTACATTTATCAGGGAGGGAAGAAGGTGAGGAATACACTCCTTTTTCTGTGCTGATGCTTCATGTTCTCCTCACCTGAAACAGGTCAGCACACAAACCATATAAAGCAAAGTCTTCTTACTGCAACACAGGCAAAACTCAAAAAAGGAAACATTTATTATCAGGCAGCACTGTCCACAAAGTCATACATCCAACCTCAGTCTTATTTTAGAACTGCTCCCTGGTAATTTGCCTGTGCTTTGGAAAACAAGGAATATGTTTTGAATTATAGGAGGTTACAAGGACATTTTTGTGGTAAGTTTGGACTTTCATTTGCAAAAAAAAAAAGCCCTCAGTGCTACAGAGATCCTTTCGGAAATAACATTTTTTTGTCATTGCTAAGCACTTTTAGACAAAGTTTAACAGCTACTGTTCCAGGGAGGTGTTTACATCCAGCTTTAGGAGAACACTGGGGTACTTCTGTCCCTGCAAGCACAAGGAAAAGCAGAAAAGTGTCTTTTGAGAAGCAAAGAGGCAAGGACCTTCTCTGCAGTGAGCAGCGGCAAATTCACTTGGAGACTCCAGAGCATCCTGGGATTTTTCAGGGGGGCCTAAATCGTATTTACAGCTCTTTGAGCCTGTTTTCATTCCCCCCCAGGTCTTTATGCCCAGGCTCAAGGAACAGCCCACAAAGAAGCTGGTTTTAAGAAGGAGTGGAAGGCACCATTTCCAGTCTGGGAAGTTTATAAACTCCATATCCAGTTGCTTTCTAAACAGTGCAGGGGAAGAGAGGCCTTCAGGTTTTCCTTTGAAGGTGAAGTTTCCTTTATCATTCCCTCCTGTAAACAAAATAACCGATTTAGCTGCACTTCAGCAATACGAATAGCAGCAAAAGTTTTAGTGTAAACATCTCAGCGATGCCTGGAGTGAAAGGTTCACTGTGGTGTGAAGCTTTTTCACAACCACTGTGGTTGTCACGCCGGATTTTCCCCCGCTCCGTGTGCCGTGGGGGAGCTCTCCCCAAAGGAAGCCGGGCTGTTCCTACAGGGGGAAAGGGAACTTTTCGTTTCAGTTGGTTTTTCTTTGCTATTCATCGTGACACAGCCTTTGCTGCCATCCAAATAGGGGTTCTCACTGCTCCTCAGCTGTTTGGCTCCCTGGGCAGGAGGAAGCACTAAATTGCTTGAGTTTCCCTCCTGTGAGCTTGTCCTGGGCACCACAAATAAAACCCAGGACAATGCTGAAGGCACTGATGGGTCTGGGAGCCAGAGAGTAAAAGGCAACATTTGCAGAAAGCTTCAGCTGGTGCCTCAGGGCATAATTCACTTGAGGAGCAGCAACACCTGCTCTAGGTCAGAAGGGGACTGAAAGCCTCATCAGGAGCCCCAAAACAAAGAGACTTTCCAGTGAAACACAGCTCAAGTTGGCTTGATGTGAACAAGGGTGCAGGACTGCATGCACAGGGACAAGGGCAAAAACACAGACATGAACACTGCGCTTGGAGATGGACTCGGCCCCACCACCCCAAACTGCACATCCAGCCCTTGCAGCACCTCATACCCCACCTACTGCAGAGGCCTGCCACAAATCTCCAGCTTTCATTTCCCAGGAAGATGTAATGAGCCTTCAGGCTCCCCAAATTAACTTACATCAACCTTCAGCAGGAGCAGATAAAGACAATATAATCAGATTACTTTCTACATGAACCACCTCAGCCGGGATAACATCGGGCCAGGCTCTGTCCAGACCCAGAACACCAACTCCAAGGGGCACAGATCCAGAGTGGAGCCAGGAAACTGCTTGAGCAGATGAACAGGATAACCAGGGTCACAGCACACCAAGCCTCCTCCCATGGCACAGCCTGTGTGGGCTCCGCAAATCAGACGTGGAAGGAGGGGGCACTGTCTGTGCTGAAATTTATACGGTGTTCCTTCCGTGCCAAAGGGAGCAACTGAGGGAAAAGCCCGGGAATGCTGGTCAGAAGGTTCTCAGACAGACATGGCACAGATCAGTGCTGAGGGAGGAACTGATAAACACTGCAAGGAGATAAGCTGTGTCCCTGAGGTGGAACAGGAGGGAGGCAGGGAGATGGGTGAAGGAGATAAAACTGAGAGCAAAACCAATCCCTGCAGATAACTCTGACCAAGCTCTGTGGGAAAGGGGCTTTGTGAGGGCACAGGACAAGGAATGAGCGCAGAAATCAGTGCCAGACTGGGCTCTGTGTATGGCTCAGGTTGGGCCCGGTACACCACAGAGGAAACAACAACACTTGTCTGAGTGCAAAGGCCCAGAGAGGACCACATCAGACAGTGCTGGTGCAACAAGTGAACTGCTGTCCAGGAGAGCTCACTTGCTCCAGGCCAAGGGAGTTCCAGCTGACACGCTGGGCAAGGCTGGAAACACCAGCACCAAGATCAGAGAGGAATTTCTCTGCTGTTGGGAGAGCTGAGGGCACGTCAGCAGCAAGGGGGAACGTTGGGCAGAGGTGTCCACGTGCACAAGGAGGGTACTGAAAGCAAGAAGAGCCACCAAGGATGGCCAGAGGACACTGCAGTTACAGAAATACAGGAAGCCAGCAGGAGGAGAAAGGAAGGTCAGGTGGAACAACACTTCTTGGAAGGACAGCAGGAGTCAACAGCTGACGTCCAGAGAACAGCAAGAAACCTCCAAGGAGGAGGAACGACATCGTGGCAGGTCAGTGGCTGCCAATGGGCATGTAACTGGTTTAATGGCGAGTTTTCACCCAACAGCATATTCTTCTGGGAAGAAGGCTCTGGATCAAGTCAGCCCAAGAGGCACACACAAGCTGTCACACATCTCCAGGCAGCTCACACCAGGCAGGTGGCAGCCACGGGGCGGGTCACTGCCAACCTGTAACCCACAAGGGATGGTCAGCAGCACCGCAGCAGCCAGGAAACACGGGCTGCAAAATGCTCCAGCGGGACAGGCCACGGGGCAGCCGTGGGGGGCACCAATATTCCAGCACAATTCCATACAGAAAAATGCTCTGAAATTACAAGGGGCAGAATGGAAACGACCACCACAAGCAGCAGTCAGAGCAAGAACAGGCTGGTTGGGCCCCAGCATTAGTCACAGTTCTACTGGTGAGCCTGAGAAGCTGAGCACTGCAGGACCATCAGCGATGACAGGGTTGGGTACTCTGGCTTATCATCAACAACTGATTTATTCAGAAGGTCCTTAGGTGACATCCCTCCTCTGCCACCTCAGCTGGGCTGTATCTGCACAGGACAGTCTCTATTGTCCCTCTAAACCACCACCCACAGGAACCGCTCTGGGCGTTGCTCCCACGAGGGCAGGGGGAGGAGAACTCCACAACAACCCCCGGGACCAGACAAACCTCATTCCTGGCAAAAGACACAGCTTATCTCAGGAACAGTTTAATGGCCTAGATGTGGATTTAAAAAAAAAAAAAAAGGAAAGCTATTTTCAAACAAGTTAAGTCTATCTAATGCCCCCTTTTCACTCCCAGAGACAGAAGAGTCTCATAGCCAGATTTTTTAGCATATGAAAGCACCACAAGGAACACCTACTGCTCCTCCCGGTCTAACAGACACAAACATCAACACATGACAGCAGCAGTGTGAGCTGACACCTCATCACATCCAACCAAAAAAGCCCTGAAAGGAACCGAAATCTTCTTTACAAATTATATTTCTGCTTCAGAGAGCTGGAAATGAGCATCTGCCACCACAGCCCCCTGGTTTCACACTCCCAGGCAAACCTGTGTGCAGACATCTGTGTCCTTCTCCCACCCCTCAGAACGTCTTCATTCCACAAAAAGATGTCATCGTGACCCAGGGATGCCGAAAGGAGAGAGATGATGTAACAGCCAAATACCGAGAGAGATCTGCATCTTTAAAGGAATTCTAGTAAATACGACTAAAGGGAGACTAAAAGCTTGTTCAGCCCAGAAGAAATGCAAAGAGTCAAAGAAATGCAAGAGGTTGGTGAGTGGCAGGTCAGCAAAGCCACCTAAGAGGCAGATTTTGGAACAGAAGTCAATATAAAGGACTCTCGACTAAAGGAGACCATGAGACCCATTGGAAACATTAGCTAATGTTTACTGTAAAAGTTTGGCAGATCTTAAAGTCAACCTTGAGCTGGGGGAGATGATTAATTACTTCAGTTAAGACAATGCAGGTTTCACAAGCCACCTCACAGGGGTGGGAGTCAGAAAACAGAACAAGATTCTACTCAACAGCATCCCAGAGAGGTGCAGTGCCCGCTCTGAGGAGCTTCAGAACCCACACCACTTCACAGAGTGTGCAGAATAATTGCAGGGAAGAGGAAAGATGAGAGCAAGGACGGGAGCAGTGATTGTCCCTCTGTGCTGGGCACTGCTGAGGCACCTCCAATGCCCTGTCCAGTTCTGGGCCACTCACAGCAAGAAAGACATCGAGGGGCTGGAGCATGTCCAGGGAAGGGAACAGAGCTGGGAAGGGGCTGGAGCAGCAGGAGCGGCTGAGGGAGCTGGGGGGGCTCAGCCTGGAGAAAAGGAGGCTCAGGGGGGACCTTCTGGCTCTGCAACTCCCTGACAGGAGGGGGGAGCCGGGGGGGTCGGGCTCTGCTCCCAGGGAACAAGGGACAGGAGGAGAGGGAACGGCCTCCAGCTGTGCCAGGGGACGGTCACGTTGGACATCAGGAGGAATTCCTTCATGGAAATGGTAAGTAAACATTGGAAAGGGCTGCCCAGGGAGGTTTGGAGTCCCCAGCACTGGAGGTGTCCAAGGAAGGCCTGGCCATGGCACTCAGTGCTCTGGGCTGGGAACAAGATGGGCATCGGGCACAGGGGGGACTCTATGATCTCGGAAGTCTTTTCCAACAGAACTGATTCTGTGAAAAAGGCTCCTGAGGAATTCCTAAAATACCAGCTGACCATTTGCAGATATGCTTTGTGCAAATAGCAGAAAACACCAGCTTATTTTAAAAAGATGCACTAAGGAGTGTCTGCTTCTGAGCTAATTCACACCCGTTCTGGTTACAGAACTGATTCTGTCAGGCCTTTCCTTCACACCTTGGAACATGAATGTCCCTCCCCAGCTACAATAAAATGTTGTTATCTGTGCTCTGACCATCTGAAATACAGCTCAGCCTCAGCTGGGAGGCAAAACCAGCAGGGTGAGAGTTTGGAAGTGTAGGGCCCCCTGCAAGACTGATTCCATTCATAAATCCAACCTCATATATTATTCAAATTGTTAACCACCACCCCACCCACCTGCTATAAAGGGACCTCTGTACAACTCCCGCCTGAGGAGGCTTTCCCAGGCAGGCAGGGCAGAACATTCGCTGAAACTGCATCAACTCAGCACATACAGAGGCAAAACCAACCCCAGGCTGGACATCACCTCATTCGAAGTTTGGATCATGGGAATGCTGTCAGGAATCACGCTGTTCCCAGTGGAACAGTCCCTGTGGAGTTGGGAAGCTGGCCTGGAGCCTCCCTGTGCTACTTGTCCAGTTGGGATTTGCTTTTTAAGTGAGATCAATGGCCTTTTCCATCTCTGAAGATGGAGCTGGACCCTGTCCAAGCTTGTAAGTCGAATTTTGACGGACCAAGGGGAATTTTCATTCCATTCATTCCAAATCCTGACACGAGACAGCCCTCTGCAAGCTGAGCAACTCAGAAGCAGCCAAGAAGAGCTGATGAGACTCAACTGGCCCAAGGAGTGTCCTGCAGCACCCACAGAGGCAGGTCCCCTCTCCAGGGGGAAAACAGACTCTCCCCAGCAGCTCTTTAATTCCACACCACACGAACAATTAAAATATTCATAACTATTTAAAATGAGGAAATTAAAATGGCTTAAAGGCATGAAAAGCTTGTTTATGAAGCATGAATATTTCATTAGCAAAAGCACAAATGAAACCAGGCTTTCACACAGCATTTCCTCTGCTGGGATTAAATACAGTGAAGCCAAACCTCTGCCACCACAACTTCAACCCAAAACGTGAATGTTTAGGATGGTGCTGGAAAGATAAGGAAGTTGGTGTGGAAACATCAATGTGATATGGACACCACCCTTCACTCCAAAACTGTAAATGAGGTTAATCAAGGGAAGAGCAGAAAGGGTGCGAAACAAAGCAAGAATCAAACGTGATCCACATCCCTGCTGAGAATTGTTTCTGGTGGATTACAGGGACACTGATCCCCTGAAGATGGGAATAAATTAAACTTCTGCCAGCCCTGGTGAGGACAAGTGAAAGGAAAACATCCCCCTCAGACACTAAATGGCACAACGGGCTTTTGGCCTTTCAGAACTTCAGGTTCATCCCTGGAAGTGTCCAAGGCCAGGCTGGATGGGGCTTGGAGCAACCTGGGATAGTGGGAGCTGTCCCTGCCCACGGCAGGGCATGGGACTGGATGAGCTTCCAACCCAGACCAGGATTTTATGATTCTAAAGCCCAATTTTTTGTGTTTTTAAAGCTCAGCTCCCTGTTTCAGTTTGCTACAACCTTTTTCTAGGGCTCCAGCCCACGCCCCAGCACAGCAAACACTTGCCTCAGCAGCAAACACTCACAGAACGTTCTCAGAGGAGAACCACATTTTAAGCACAGATTCCTGATGCCAAAAATATTAATAATCATAAAAAACATTATCAGTCTTTCAAAAGTGTCTGCAATAAATAGGGATTTAGAACTGTTGGGGTGTCCTGTGCTGGGCCAGGCATTGGACTAGATGATCCTGAGGGGTCCCTTTCAGCTCAGCATGTTCTATGTTTCTGTGATTAATTTGAAAATGCTGGGGTTTGTGCTATAAAATACTTGAGAAACAGTAGAAAAACTACCTTTTAACACTTTTTTTTTTTTTAACTGTGTTTTTATGAAGTGCTGCTGGAAGAGGCCAGAAATCACCACATGTGCAGGGAGACAACTGCAAGGACTATTAAACCACAGCTCTTTGCACCACATCCCCAGGCTCAGGTGGGCTGGGATGACCAGGAACCATCTGAGCAACAACTACAGCCTTCCCCAGCGGGTTTCATGCTGGAAATAGTTAAAAAAAAAAAGGAAAAACCACCTAAAACTGCTTTTACAACCATTACACATCACCAGGTGCTCTCACTGCCTTCCTTTCATGCATCCTTGAGTTCTTTAATAACAGTGACACGGATCTGTTGTGTTCCCAGGAGGGGATTTGCACAGTTGCTGATGAAAAACGAGCAACTCGCTGGAAATCAGGGGAAGATGAGTCAGGTGGCACCTGCTCACGAGGCAGATGTGGGAACACAAAGACCCAGCTCATGTGGGACTGCCCAAAACACTCCCCTGATGCTGCAATAGTAATTGTCTGCTTTCCCCCTGCCTTTCAGAGCCCTCAGCTGGGATTCAGGGGTGCTGGGTTTACCCACACCATCCCATCACCTGGCACAGAGGGGATGGATCATGTTTTACTCCCCTGCAACACAGACCCTGTAAGGAGCAGCAGCTCTGAGCTGGCTCCTGTAGCCATCCCTGAGCCTGCAGAACAGAGAACCTGAGAACTCCAGCTCTCCCTCTCTGCATTCCACAGGTGCCGTTTTTAGAGCTCTGAAGTTTGATTTCTTCATCCAGACAAATACAAGCTGCACAGAACACTCTTTGCAGGGTAAGACCAGAATATTTCGTATTAGTGAAAAACAACCTCCTTGCCCTCTTCCTTGCACAGTAGTAAATTAAAAATTATCACCTTCACCACTTGAAATGTTCTCCGTGGTGCAATGAAAAACAAGGTGCTGCACAGTTTCCTGCCTCTCTTACTCAGCAGTTCCCACATAATTTCATCCACGCCACAATTTCTGCAAAGGCTGAGCAGCTCCAGCCACTCCAACACTCCACAAGCACCACCCTGCTCCACCGGCTGTGGAATAGTCTCATCTTAAGTCAAACCCACTGAAATAAGGAGTTTTATCAATTCCAAAGCAGGATGTTCTCCATTCCGTTGCAGGCGGGTAACACTCGAGTACAGATAAATACTTGGGTGCCACTGAGAGACCTGAGAGCTGCTGGACATGAAAAAGAGTCCCTGTTTTAGGGAGTCTTTCAGTTAATGTGACATCCTCTGACTGGAATTGGAATGCCAGCTCCTCCTGAGGCAGAGAACCTGCCCCCAGAGGTGAGCAGGGACTGTCTGAAGTCAACTGCTGATGCACAAACTGCTCAAATTCGGCTGTTTGTAACAATTCTGATTTACAAGCCCTCAAGGAACAACTGTCTGGTAAAGCTCTGGAGGTTTCCCTAAAGACATAAAGCTACTGAGTCCACACTAACTGTTCCCATAGTCCCGCTTTCATAATTTTTTTAAATTATTCTGATGACTAAGAATCAAAACCAGACACTGAGACTGAGAACCAAGGAATTCAAGGACAGGATGACTTTTATTTACAATAAATTGTAACATTCAGTGACTGCTGAGTGTCCAGTGAAACAGCCAGTTCATTAAGCAGCTGTAAGATATGGCCATGAAAAAGTACTGACACTGTGATATCCCTGCTGAATCACCACTCAGACCCACACAAATAACTGGGCACGAGTGCAGGGGCTGGGAAATGAGGGAGTGAAGTCCCATTGCATCCACCCCCCTGCCCAGACACGCTCACCCAGCCCATGTCAGCACCACCAAATTCAAATACTACAGCAACGAAAAAAAGTGCAACTTCACCATTTCTCTTTTTCCCACTAGAGACATCCCCGGGGAAATATCCTCGTATGCACCCAAACTGGTATGATTTCAATTCCACCCACATCTGGGCTCACTTGGGAACTAAATCCATCACAGCCCGTCTTGGGTCAGCCAGTGACCCCGAACAAAAATAGCTCTGGCACAAAGCTGGATTTATGGAAAAGGGTGGAGCCCGTCCAAGTGTAAAGGGAACAAACCCGCCCCTGGAACCGAATGATGGAGCAGCACCAAGTCCCTCGCTCAGTCAGCACATGATCAGCACAAAGGTGACTCGTGCAGCTGCACAACGTGACAGCCCCGAGCAGGGCAGGGGCTGGGCTGGGAGCCGGGGCTGACACAATTCCAGGTGTGGCGGCAGCAGAAGGTAATGCCCTCTCCAGAGCAGTGAGATGAGAGCAGCCTGAGCACTGCAGAGCACAGCAGTGGGGCTGGGTCGGTGGCCAAGGGGCCACCACAGCACCAGCAGCGCCCAGCACTTGGCAAAGCTCAGCAAAACCTCTCTGAAAAGCCACACTTCGGGTAAATTTAGATCAGCTTTCCCAAATGTCCCAGTGCACAGTGTGCACCGGTCTGAACTGGTGTCAGAGGACAAGCCTGGCTTTGAGTAGGTTTGAGTTCAGGGTGTATTAGGCACAGCAGAGATGTCCTGACAACACCCTCGGGCAACAGCAACAGCACAGAGGAAAAAAATAAATCAAGTTCCACATCAGGATCCAGAACCACTGGCTTGTTCTCTTGTTCCACTCATCCTTTCATACAAAATGAACAAAATCTGCCCCTGCAAGGCGCCTCTCAATTAATTAATTTGGTTCCTTAAGGCAACCAACATCCTATGTTGATATTTCTGCTGTTTAACAATCCAGTTCCAATCCTTCACTGTATTGGAAGTGACAATGTACATCTGAGAATTACACATTAACCAAAGAATAAAGCCCCAAGAACAAACTGTAACACGCAAGTTTCCTGCTAATCACAGGAAATTAGCAGGAGCCCTTTCTAATGAGATTAGAATGCCATGGAGTGCCCAAATGAACAACATATTGAAACTTTTGGATGCATTGCAAAATGCATTTAAATCTGACACAGCCTCGTGTTCAAAGCTCAACCATTCTCACTGCATTTTTCTTGGTATTTAACCACAAATGTGCCCTCTCTGCCCAAACAGAAGTCCAAATTATAAAAGAAATATAGTATAAAGTATTTTGGTTGTTATTACACCTGACCCTGCAGGACACAGGTACATCTGTGCGGCACAAAGATTCCCAAGCACTCTGTGGCTGATGCAGCCAGACCACAAAATCTACAGATTTCATCCAGAGGAGGCATCACAATTGTCTGAAAAAACCTTAATTTTCTCCTTCCTCAGTAGTTTTAAGCCTGCTGAGGGGACTTAACCTCCCTCTCCTCCCTTGGGTACTGCCAGAGTCACTCTCAGGTGTGTCCCACAACCACGCGGACCTGACAAGTCACTGATTCCAACCATCTCCAGATCCCAAGCGGCAGGAGAGGAACAGGCAGTGAAGCCTGGGGGACACAGCCAGTAAATCCCATTTCTATCCCCAAATCTTCCCTCTGGCAATTCTCAAATCCTTGCACAAGCAGGGGCACGAGAGTTTATCGGGAAGAGCTCCCATGAATCTTTTATAGCGGAAAGTGAAAGGCAGCCTCAGGGTCCCCCGGCCGCGCTCGGTCAGTGATGCCCAGGATTTAGCTGGACTTCCCAGAGGGAACAGGCAGGAAAACGTGGATCTTCCCAGCACCCATCACATCCACGAGGGAAATAAAACCATAAAGATGAGGAAATGTTAATGCACGAGTGCAGGATGGAGCAACCTTGGACTTGGAGACTTTTATTGCTCTTTTTTGGTTTTGGGTTTTTTTTTTTTTTTCCAAAGCAACTTTACGGGGCGTGAGCACAGGCGAGAAACCTGGGAGAGGGGAGTGGGGCGGGTTGTCCCCATCCCTGGAAGTGTCCAAGGCCACGCTGGGATACTGGAAGGAATCCCTGCCCGTGGCGGAGGGTGGAGTGGGATGACTTTAAGGTAACTTCCCACCCAAACCATTCCACAGCTCTGGGATATAGGAGAAGATCGACAACGTAGCGTTTAAAAGTAAAGTCCTTAAGGTCCCTTCGCTCCTAAACCATTCCCTGAATCCACGAGGCAGGTGGGTCTGGAGGGGGGGATACGGGGCAGTTTCCCAGAGTGAAAGGGAAGGGGCTCCCCGAGCGCCCTCACACCCCCCCGGCTTTCCCCTCCCAGGGACAACTCCACAGCCCCGCGCGGCTTTGCTCGGTGCCCTCAGGGAGGGCGGGGGAGCGGCTGCGCCCCCTGAGCCCCTGAGCCCGGCGGGTGTGAGGGGAGAACCCCCCGGGGCGGCTCGGCCGGGCCCCGCGCCGCCCGCCCCTCGCTCACCGCAGCCGGAGGTTCGCCATGAACT
>VZRE01007594.1:78839-101480 GCA_013396775.1 Cephalopterus ornatus | reverse complement strand
TGTGACCCCAGCACTGTGTGTGGGCAGCAGGAATGGAACCAGGCCCCCCAGGCCCCCTTGCCCTCCCCGACCCCCCGAGGGTGAAGGCAGCAGATGGATGTGCCTGGCAGAGCCTCCTCTGCCTCCGGCCCCACAGGCAGAAGAAGAAGGTGGCTTATTCTGCCTACATGCACAAGCTCCTAAACCAGGTAGTCTTGACTGGGTTGGGGTGAAATCTTCTGCTTCCCAAACTCAGCTTGGTCATCCCTGTATCCAAGCCTGGGTGCTGTGTGTTTGGCTGAGCTGGGAAGTCTTTGACTCTTCTCTAGCTGTCCAGGGCAGTGGTGGAGTCCCCATCCCTAGAGGTGTTGAAAAGACATGTGGATGTGGCATTTGGGGATGTGGGATAGTGGCAGCCTTGGCAGTGCTGGGGGAACAGCTGGATTTGCTAGTCTTAGAGGGCTTTTTCCAACCTGAATTATTCCATGATTCCAGAGTGAAGCTGTGGTGGCTGGGGCTGGGCTGTGCTGGCGGCTCCTTGAGCTGTGCTGATGCTGTTGGTTGCTCTCCCCACAGACATGGTCCTCTGGAGATTCCTGCTGGGTGGTTTCTGCCCTGGCTGGGCTGGGCAGCCCCTGCCTCCTCGGGGACGTGGCACTGGAGGCTGCCAGGCTGTCCCGCAGCAGCCGTAGGAGCCGCCCTGGCCACCGGGAGGTCCTGCTGGCCATGAAACTGGTGCTGCTGCACGAGCTCTACAAGCCTCCTCCAGGATCCTGAGCCGTGAGCTGAGGCAGGACGGGACAGTCTTTGGAGTATTTTAATGTGGTTTTGGTAAATAAAGTATATATTGGCTTTGTTGGACAGAGTCCCTCCCTGGGCTGGGACCGAGAGCAGCAGGTGGGCTCAGGCTGTCGTAGGTCTGGGTGCGTGTGTGCCCCAGGAAGGGGGCAGGAGGAAGGGGTTCACACACCCCTGACTCAAGGAGTACTTGCAGAGCAGCCCTGCTGGCAGGTTGGGGGTCCCCAGGGGTCCAAAGGGCCCCGCTGGGCACAGGAAGCCTCTTTGCTCTGGCAGCCCAGGCTCTTCAGGGGCTGTGGGGCAGCTGGATGCCTCTTTGTGCTGGGTATGGCCAGGAAAAGGAGAGGAGGAAAGGTGGGTGGGAAAAGTCAAGCTTGGAGGCAGCAGCATTCCCTGGTTGAGCTGTGTCAGATGGTGGCACTGAGTGACTGGTTTCCAGGCTCTCCATGGAGCCAGTCCCAGGGACGTCTCCGGGTTCTCCTGCCAGCAGCTTCAAACCCCACCATGGGAGTGGTCGGGGTGGGTGGCAGTGCCTGAGCTCCCCTGGTCCCAGGGAGGTGTTCCCGGTCCCAGGGAAGTGCCAAGAGCTCCTGGCAGCACTGGGACACCCTCCCTGAAGCAGCTTTCCCAGCTGCTGAGCTCTTCTCCCAGAAGCATGGGCAGGAGGCTGGAAAAGGGGATAGATCCTTCCAGAGGGACCTGTCCCTTGTCACCTCGTGCTGCTGGGGTGATCTGAAGGTTGTTCAATGTCCCTTAAGTGGGAGGTGGTGACAGGTCTGCCCAACCCAGAGCCACCCCTGCAGCTGCCTCAGCTGGCATTTGGGGACATGTGCTGGACTGTGCAGTGGCAGATTTGGCAGTGCCACACCAGTGCCACCCACACAGGTACAGTGGGTGTCACTGGTGTGAAGCAGCTCGTGGTTATGACTGAGGTGGCTCTAGCTCTGTCCCCAGCCTGCTCCTGTTTGCTCTCTCCACTCTCCTGGGTGTGTCCAGACCTGTGCAGTGCCCTGGACTCTCACCTACCAGTGTCCTTTGCCTGTTTCCATAGTAAATATCAGGATAACTGTTGCCCTCAAGGAGCAAGTGCTGCCCAAGGACTGAGGGTTCAGGGGCTGGGCCCAGGGGAAGGTTGAGTTTTGATGCCTCAGCTGCTGTGCTGGCACATTGTCACCCCTGTGCTGAGGGGCTTCAGCTCACCCCGACCCCCATTCCAGCAGCCCTGACTCCTTGGGTTGATTAGGGTTTGGCTAAAATCCACGGATTTATGATCAAGTCCTATAGGAAACTCGTAGACTTTGCAGAAGGAAGGGCAGCAGCTGACCCTGAGGAAAAGACCCAGGCACCCACAGCCCCTGGTAAGGCTGACTTTACCCACAGCATTCCTGTGTGGAATTCTGTTCAGCCTGCCCCAAAAGCTCAGCAGAGGAGGAGGAAGGGGAGCATTCCATACCCTGTGATACCATCTGGTTTGGAGCTTCATCGCCCTGTCAGGGTGTTTCTCTTGTGTTACGGCACAGAAAAGCCGAGAAGAACATTCCCTCACTGCTTCTTGTCCCTGCAGATGGTCCAGACCACTTGCCCTCTTTCTTCTCTCCAGCTTTATTTATATCTTTTGAGCCCCAGCTGCTGCTGGGAGGGTGACAAGTGGAGCAGCTCTTCTGCAGGGAGGCCATGGGACTCTTTAACCCCTCCAGCAATTGTGCAGAGGATCACTCCTGCCTGGAACTGAGACTGAGCCTGGAGCAATCCCCAGCCCCAAGGGGAAGCAGCGGGAGCAGAGGAGCTGCTGGGAGAGATCAGCAGGGAAGGGTCCTGGGCAGGAGAGCAGTTGTTGTCACCTGAAAACCTTTAGCTCACCTGGGCTCTAGGCAGACAAACTGTTGGCTGGCACAGGTTGCCCACAGGAGCTGTGGCTGCCCCTGGATCCCTGGAAGTGTCCAAGGCCGGGCTGGAGCAACCTGGGACAGTGGGAGGTGTCCCTGCCCGAGGCAGGGGGTGGCACTGGATGGGCTTTAAGGCCTCTTCTAAGCTAATCCATCCCATGCTTCTATAAGGGTGTTCTCTGACCTCTTAACTAATCATCTGCCTGGTTTCCCTTTAAAAACATGAGTTTTTGGTAAATTATATTGATCCTTCATTTCTTTTTTTTCTGAGCTTCCTCCAATATTTCCTCTATTTCATTAGTCCACAATTCCACTGCTGGCAAATGACTCCATGGGTCCCCCCAGCATTAACCATCTGTGAGGGGGTAACTGTTCCCTTTCCTCTTCTCTGTTTTTTTGTTTGTTTGTTTGTTTTTTCAAAAAGGGAAGTAATAAAGACAATGACATAACACATCAAATTTTCCAGCCCGACACACAAGTGGTGATGTTACAGTCTGGAACCAGGGAGGAGGATGTTAAACTGTAAACAAACTAAATATTGAGCTCCCAGGATTTTTGGATTGAAAGTGGATACTGTGTCTTCTTTTATGGAGTTTGCCAGGAAACCTTATGAAGACAGAAATGAGGCTTCCCAAGTCTGTAATGTGACTGTTGCACAAATATGTGGCCATTTCTATTTGGGAGAACATCAACATCCCCTCTCAGGTCGGTGTGTGCAGAGCCAGACACCCCATAAAAGAACCTAGAGGAAGTAGAGTTCTCAAGGCCTTTGCTTCTCGTAAGGGGAAATCTTTCCCAAATGTGTTCCTGAGAATCCTCTGGAGGATGTTTGTCTTCCTGGGATGAGGGAGTGGAGGAGCCGGAGGCAGCAGGACGGGTTACGGGACGCCTCGTCCCTCAGTGACATCCAACATCTTTATTTCCTCTCCAGGAAGGAATTGCCCTGTGGCAAAGCTTCACTATGAGCCACTCTGTATTTACATACAGGCTTGTGATTCCCCCGGCTGAGGAGAGCTGGGAATGCAGCCAAACCCACCAGACTCGTCCAAACAGAAGGGAAACATCTTGAGATGTTCCCCAGGTCTGACTGTGGCAGCCTGGGTAAAAATGCCATCCCTGCTGGCCTGGAGACACGGGGCTGAGCCACAGCCTGCCCTGACTAGCACAGAAAGGGCTCTTCTGGAGAGGAGAAGGCTCCAGGGAGACCTGAGAGCCCCTTGCAGTGCCTGAAGGGGCTCCAGGAGAGCTGGAGAGGGATTTGGGACAAGGGGGAATGGCTTCCCACTGCCAGAGGGCAAGGTCAGATGGGATATTGGGAAGGAATTCCTGGCTGTGAGGGTGGGGAGGCCCTGGCACAGGTTGCTCAGAGAAGCTGTGGCTGCCCCTGGATCCTTGCAAGTGTCCAAGGCTGGGTTGGAAGGGGCTTGGAGCAGCCTGGGCTAGTGGAAGATGTCCCTGCCCACGGCAGGAGGTGGGACTGGATGATCTTTCAGGTCCCTCCCAACCCTTTATGGGATTTTATAACGAGGGCTGGGAGCCAGATGACCATTGAAATCCCAGACTGCTGCACTCTGAGTGCACAGCAGTGGGGGGGTTGTTACCCTCTTACCCCACAGTGACATCCAAATGGTTCTCATTAAATAAAACTCTTAAAAACACAAAGTTTTCATAGTCTCAAGACCTTTGACAACACTCACCCATCTCCAGGGTCACTCCATGATGTCCCCATGGTGGTTCTCCATCCTTCCTCTACATGCCATGGGCCTGAGGCAGCTGGAGAGTCAGTGAGGGGAGTGAAACCACCCAAAAATCCCCTCTGGGAGGGGAGGATCGGGATCAGGGCTGAGGGCAGGGGGGGCCTGCCTGGAGCCATGGGGCTGCTGCAAACAGCAGTAGAGAAGAAGAGCTGCAGGGGTGATTCCTAATCACCTTTTCCAACACGCCCCATGCAACTCAACCCAAATTCCTGGGAAGATCTCTCATAGACACCTGGGCTCCCAGTGCCAAAAGAATGTCACAGGTACTTCCTATATCTGAAAATCTTTAAAATCCCTGGATCTCACGCAAGTTGGCACTGTGAGCTCAGCTGTGTGGTATTATCATCCAACTCAAACCCCTCACACGGGATGTTTGTTTAATCCATTTTTTTCCCTTAAAACTTCCACCAGGACAGCTTCAGCACCAGAGAATCTGTCCTGGCCAGGGCTGTGTTTACACCCAGCCAGCCCCCAGGGTCTGGTTAAAGCTCTTACCGCAGTTCACCCCGTGATTCCTCATCCTCTCCAGGCAGACACTGAGCAGTTTATTCCCTTCTTTTCCATGGCAGCCTGTTATTTGTTGGAGGAGGGTTATCCCAGCAGGGCAGGAAGTGCAGCTGTGAAGGGGAGGCTGGAGGTCACTTCATCCCCAGCTGTCCCAGGCTTTTCTCCTTTGGACCAAACAATTCTTTCACTCCTCCCTCAGAGATCATATTTTCTACATTTCCACTAATCTAGATTTTAAAAAAAAAGGAACATTTTTCAGGAACTGCTGTAGTAAGGAAGGAGCAAGTGCCCAGTCCTTGGAGGTGGGATCTGCTGAGGGGTTCCAAGCTCTCCTGGCATCCTGTGAGCACTGCAAGGGCACAGGATGGGAAGCAAAGGCAGCAAAGCACTTCTGAAAGGACCAACCTCTTTTGTCCAGGCTTCAGAAACCAAAAGGATCGAACCAAATAAATATCCAGCTCCATCAGAATTTCTCGTCCCTACTGATGTGACCTAAAGGATCCTGAACTTTATGGTTTTCATGAAAATAGGTGATTTATTGGGTCTTCTTTATCCATCAGCTCTGTGGCTTCCTGCAGATGCCTCAAGCACTAACCCAGAGCCCCTTCACCCACAGCAGCACCCACTTTCCCTGCCCTGTCCCAGGCCAAAGGAAGAGGCTCCTGATATGATGCTGCTTATCCTGACCATAAAAGAAACAGCTCCTAATTTACCTATCAAAAGAAAAAAAATACTTTGAAGGATAATTACAGTCTCCCTGAATTGTCCACAACCCCCCCACACCCCGGAATTCTATTCTATTCTATTCTATTCTATTCTATTCTATTCTATTCTATTCTATTCTATTCTATTCTATTCTATTCTATTCTATTCTATTCCACTCCATTCCATTCCACTCCATTCCATTCCATTTTTATTCTTCTCTGTGTCTCTTCTCTTCTGTTCTGTTCCATTCCATCCTAAGTTAAGCCAGCTGCAATGGGACACCATTCCAAGTGGGAATTCTAATCTAAGGGGCAGGTTTCCAGCTGTCAAAGATGCAGTGAAATGCCTGGGAAGATCCCTCATAGACACCTGGGCTCCCAGTGCCAAAAGAGTGTCTCAAAATCTTTACAACCCCTGGATCTCACAGGAGCTGGCACCTGAGCTCAACTCCCTGGTATCAGCACAACTCAGCAGACAACCATCACATTCATCACCCAGCATCGGTGCCATCCCAGCAGAAGGACTCCTGAGGGCATGAACTTCCCCAATCAGTCATTAAAAAGAGTGTTGCAACTGCCAAGAGGCTTCTTCCCAAGCACTCGTGCACAGCAGCCGGGGCTGGGGCTGCCCTGGCTCTGGGAGAGCAGTCCCAGATGGGAGTCAAACACAGCCAAGGACAGCAGAGCTGCGAGCGATGACCTTCAGTTCCTCTGTGCTCCACTTCCTGGGAAAGCCATGAAGCTTTGTGGAAGAGCCAAAAAATCCCCCCAAAATCAAGGGTGGGGAGGCCCTGGCACAGGTTGCCCAGAGAAGCTGTGGCTGCCCCATGCCTGGAAGTGTCCAAGGCCAGGTTGGACGGGGCTTGGAGCGACCTGGGACAGTGGAAGATGTCCCTCCTCTTCTGCTAGAACAAGATGATCTCTAAGGTCCCTTCCAACCCCAACCATTCCATGATTCCATGGGTGTAGTTTAGCTTTCAAAAGAAATACAACAGCCGAGGAGAGGTCCTGGATGCCCACCTCAAAGGTTTCCAACCAGCTTGGCATGAAGAAGTTTTCCCTGGACCCTGGAGCCCAGGACTTCTCTGACTTTACTTGTGGCTACCAGAACTCATGATCAGCAAAACTCAGCCAGAGGAGAGTTTTGTGGGTTTAAAGTGAAGTGATGGAGGGCACGTCGTTCACCCGGGTCACAGAGAGCCCTTCGAGAGGGAGCTGGGCTCAGCCTCTCCGAGTCTCTGTGCACACAGAGCAGGCAGAGCTCGCTGAAATACACAGAGTGTGGTACGGAAAGGCACAGGGACGGGGAGTTTGACCCAGAAGGCGAGGGCCGGAGGGAAATGAGTTAAAAGAGACGCTGAACTGCAGGAAGCTCCAGGCCACTCATTTCCCCGGGTCCCTCTGGATGGCAGCACAACCCTCTGCTCCAGCTCGCTGTGCTTGTGCCGGTGGTAAGGCTGTGTCCCATCATCCGGACCCTTAATGGAGATGCATTCCCAGCAGGAAGCTCTGGGGAAGACCAGGAGGAAAATGTTTAATGTAGAAGGAGTCAAGAAGCAGGGATGGGGTCGTTGTGCTCCAAACTGAGCCAGAACCATCCAAATGTTTGGTGGGTGAGCCCTGCCATGGCTCAGCCAGCAGCTCCTCACAACTCCCACGTCTGTTTGGGGTTCCAGGGTTCCAGGGTTGCAGCTGACACTGCACTGCCCTTGTCCTGCCTCCCGGTGTCCCCATCCCTGCTCACTGCCCTTGTTCCACAGACCTGCTCTGACCACAGCAAGGCCACCTGAAGTGCTCAGGGACTCGTTGGCCACCAACACACACAGTAAGTCTCTCCCCAGCTTCTTTCCTCCTCCTGTCCCCCATCTCCTGGTACCACCAGGCAGCAACGACCAGAAAGGGCTCATCCCCTCCCACTGCTCCCCAGCTTGGTTCTCCTGCTCTGCTCTTTCAGCCTGTCACCAGCTTGGTTCTCTTGTCTGGAAACATTCTGGGACCTTCACATCCTTCTCAAATGGTGGGGCCTAGAACTGCACACAGTTCCTACGTATAGGATCAGGGTTACTGGGATTTAGGATGGGGAAACTGGGCTCTAGGAGGTGGGATGAGGGCCCACAGGCAGCCTGGGAGCTTGCATCAGCAGTCTGGAAAATCTGGAGCGGGACTGGGATCCCATACCCCTGGTGCCACCCACGGCTCAGGAAAGACAGCATCCCTGGCAGTTCCCGTGGGGGAGCAGAACTTTGGCACTGGAGGGTTCTCCTGCCTGGCAGGGAAAAGGAAAAGGCACGCCAGGACTGCTGGCCAACAGAGCCGAGTGGAGCCGGGAAACACGGCTCATTCCTACCAGGGGAGGGAATTAATTGTTGGAGCAGCTCGTTAAGGCGTTGGCAGGCTTAGCACTGACAGGAGGAGCTGGGGCTGCAGAGCTTTGCTAGATGTTTTGCTTCAAATAAGAGTTAATTTGGGGCTGTCCTGAGTCACCCACATGTCTTCTCCAGAGTCAGCCCTGGGTTGGAACGGGGGGTTACAGTGTGGCCCTTGGAGCTGGGCAGGAGGAGCTGACCCTGATGGTCCTGCAGGTTCACAGCATCCTCCAGGGTGTAGGCAAATACCTCGCACAGGTCTTTAGTCCATCCCTAAGTGAGGGAATCCTCTGGAGCTCTTGCTCAGTCCCCCTGTGGTTGCAACCAAATCCTTATCAAGTAACAGGCTGGGAGAGCTGGGGGGGTTCACCTGGTGAGCAGAAGGCTCCAGGGAGACCTGAGAGCCCCTTCCAGTGCCTAAAGAGGCTCCAGGAGAGCTGGAGAGGGACCTGGGACAAGGGATGGAGGGACAGGACAAGGGGGAATGGCTTCCCACTGCCAGAGGGCAGGGTTAGATGGGATATTGGGAATCAAACAGAGAAGCTGTGGCTGCCCCATCCCTGGAAGTGTCCAAGGCCAGGTTGGATGGAGCTTGGAGCAACCTGGGCTAGTGGAAGGTGTCCCTGCCTCTGGCAGGGAGGTGGAACAAGATGGGCTTTAAGATCCAGGCTGTTCTGAGATTCCATGACAGCAGAGGCACCTGTTGGGTCTTCTCTGCCATCACCCTCCTGATGCCATGTACTTTGAGCAGTGCCCAGTGCCACAGCAGTCACTCTTGGCTGCTCAGGCCCAGATTAGACCCTTGATCAGACATCGGTTTCCATCGTGGCCTTTTCTTGTTCTGACACCTGGCAGCAGCAGATGTCCTCACACCAACCAGTGTGTGGGATTTTACAGGTCTGGGAACAGCACCTCTGCTCCCAACAGATGGGCAATTAACCCCTTGACCCCTCCTGGGTAGGAAAGGTGGGCAAACCCAAGTATGGCTGGTATTTCAAGGATGCTGAGTTAGCCCTGCCCGGGGTGTTTGCAGTCAACAGCCTCTTTGGGAGTGTGAACATCCAACTGCCACTCGTGGAGGTGACCTGTGCTCCAACGCCCAGCACGGTGCCAGGAGGCTGCACCTTGCCAAGTGTTTACAGTAATCCTTGGCAGGGACCCAGGGCTGCAACAAAGACATCTGCTAATCCACAGAAATGAGCTTTCAGGAAAGAGAAGCTCGAGGGTTTCAGGGAAACTCTGCTCTCAGGTGGGCTCTGTGAGTGGCAAACCTGCCTGTCCTGGCGGGGACAGCACACCTGAGTCTCCCGAGACTGAGATTTGTCTCAGACAGCAGCTCCCAGCAGGTTTCCTGTCTTGGATTATTTATTCTGCAGCTCTCGTGGCCTCTGTCCTCGCTCCTGCAGCCTCCTTGCTGTGCCAGGATCAAAGGGGATCCTTGTGAGGCGTCCACGTGGGACTGAGCTGAGCCAGGCACTCAATGCCTGAGCAGAGCTGCTCCCTCACCCCTGCCCTTCCCTCTCCTGGATCACGAGGCTGCAGGAAAATGGGACAGGGAATGAGATGCTGGCAGCAGAAGAAAGCCTGATCCTGCTGCCAGGGGATACAGCAGCACTGTTTGTCCCCACTGGAGGCAGGTGCTGTGTGGAGCGTGGGGCTCACCAAGGTGGGATGTCCTCACACCCCCTCAACACACTAAACCAGGCAGGTGCAGCCCCTCTGCCATGATTCAAACTTCCCCTTTGGAAACATCCATCCGTACTCTTATGGCTCTGAGAGAAACAAGCCAATTTCCCAGGAAACGTGCTCAAAATTCAGACAGCTCTGAAGTTTTAAGGTGCTCAAAACCCAGACAGCCCTGAAGTTTTAAGGGTTTTCCTTCTCCCAAGGCTGCAGCTGCTTCCTGTGTGGTGCCTTGGCAGTCCCAGCTCCTGGGTTGGGTCCTGCTTGAGCACCACCTCCTTTGGAGAGAGGATAAAGCCTTTCCTGCTGAATCCTGGCTGGCTCCTGCACAGCTCCTCTCCCTCTCCTGGAGAGAGGCTTTCAGTGCCTCCCTGGGCTGGGAAATCACATGCTTGATGGCTTCAACATGATGTAATTGTTTTTGGAAGAGGCCTGGGTTTGCTGTGGTTGGGTTTGCTGGTTTGTCAGGCACACACGGGCACAGGGCAGAGGCCTGCTCCTGGTGCAAATATCCAGGTGCTCATTTCCAGCATTAAAAATTCCTGCCGAAATGGTTGAGAGGGGTTAGTGTGTGCAGGGACACTGGAGGGGTCACAGAGACTTTTAAGCCCTCCCTATGCACTTGTTCCCAAACCCAGGAGTGACCAGGGGGGCTGCTCAGCACCAGCCCAGAGACAACATCCGGTTCAGAAAGTCCCAAAGCTGCAGATTGCTGGAAACCAGGAGAGTTTCCTGGGAAAGGGCTGTCCCTGGGCTCGTTCCCTGTACCTGATGGCTGTTTGGGGTTTCCCTCAGCACAGAAGGACCAGGGGGTGCACAGAGAGCAGCTTCTGCTGGGGAGTCCTCGCTCTGATGCCAGTTGGTGACAAGGTGCTTTGCCAGGTGATCTGGCTCATTAATGGACCTGATTTGATCTGCCTCATTTTTGGAGCACTTCAGTGTCAAAGAACGTGAACTGGGGCATAATCCCCCATCCACGTCTGCCTGCAGCTCCCTGAGGTATTGGATGGTTTGTCCTCCCTGCCTGAGACGGGAAGTGGCACATGGAAGGATGTCCTGGGCAGCCACCTGCCGTCCTCCACCCCTCTGTGGCCCAGCCAGAGTCCAGAGACTCAATATCCAGCCACAAAATGAACCTGAAATAGTTGAATTAACCTCATCTGCTCCAGCTGACAGTGGGTGAGAGCTGGAGTGAGCACAGCTGCCTTTCCAGCATCATCCTGCCCAAAGCTTCCTTAAGGATCACAGAATCATAGAAACATTCAGTTTGGAAAAGCCCTCTAAGATCAAGTCCAACTGTCCCCCCAGCTTTGCCAAGGCCACCACTAACCCATGTCCCCCAGTGCCACATCAGACTTGTGCTCCAGCCCCTCCCCCCGCTCCACTGCCCTTCCCTGGAATGCTTTCCCTGGAAGGTGAATCCTCTTCAGTTCTCTGAGGCATCCCTGGAACAGGTCCCTGTTCCAGGAGCAGCCTGGGGCAGACACAGAGCAGGTGAGTGAAGGGTTGGGTTCCTCGAATGGGACACATCCAGGTGAGTGATGCTGCGGGCGTGGTGGGAACAGGATCCAGCCCACTGGCTGTGGCTTTGTTTGCATGTATGTGCTGAACTCTTCGCTCTTAACCAGGCAAATACAGAGCATCCCAAAACTGGGAGATGCTGTTCCCAATGCCCAGGAGCAGAGGGACCAGTCCTAAAAAATGGCATCACTGGGGAAAGTGAACTTTGGATTTCTGAAAGCAGCCTGTGCAGCCCTTTGGTGAGACAGGAAAGCTGCTTCCTGGTCAAGGAACAGGGGACAACATGTGTGGCTCTGCCTGGGCTCCTCTCTCCAGCAGTCTGAGAATGCCTCTGGCAGTGGGGGAGAATGAATGTCCTGTGAGGAAGGGGGGGTGGAAGATGCTTTGTATTCTCCTCAGACCTCTTTCTCTTAAGAAAGGCATCAGTTTCTTTTATTTTCAGAAGTGACTTTTTAAAGTTCTGCATTTACATTTTTTTAATGAAGGACTCATTTAATAAAGAACCTATTCCTTAGCCTCACAGGGTAGGAGCTGCTTCTATCTAATGCAAGAGTTGCTGCTCTTATCTGGAATAATTCTTTGATCTGTTAAGACATGTCTGAGCCTGGTATACAGAGAAGAGAATCAGGCTCCCATCTAAACTTGGCATAGCAACAGCTTTTCCCCGTGATGTCTGTTGCAAGAGCATCTCGGGATCCTCTCAATGAATGGGCTCTTTTTGCAGCTGGTGTTACACGAGCCAAAAAGGAGAGTTTGTGTCTGAGTCAAAGCACTGACAGTGTAACACGATACGAGGCAGGGCAGGGGCAGAACCATCAGTTTATCTTGTGCTGCAATTCCATGTTGTGGCAGGACCCGTTTGTTTTACTGCAGGAATTACTGTGGGAGAGGGTCAAGCTGAGACAGACATTTCATTTGGTGTCAGGACTTCACTGATGGAGTTCATGTGGATTCCATGAGCCTTTCCTGCTCTTTGTGCCAGCCTAGATTTGCCTCTTTCCTCCTCCTGGCTGTTGGCACTTGTTTTTCTGTTATTTGCTAAAATAAATATCCTCCAACATCAGAATCTTCATTGGAGCCTGTGACAGAGTCACTCCTTTACCTTTTCTTGCTAAACTCAGTATAGGATCATGGAATGGTTTGGGTTGGAAGGGGCCCTAAAGATCACCCAATTCCACCCCCTGCCATGGGCAGGGACACCTTCCACTAGCCCAGGCTGCTCCAAGCCCCATCCAACCTGGCCTTGGACACTTCCAGGCATGGGGCAGCCACAGCTTCTCTGGGCAACCTGTGCCAGGGCCTCCCCACCCTCACAGGGAAGGGTTCCTTCCCAATATCCCATCTAACCCTGCCCTCTGGAAGTGGGAAGCCATCACTCCTTGTCCTGTCCCTCCATCCCTTGTCCTCAGTCCCTCTCCAGCTCTCCTGCAACAGTCTGAGCTGATTCCTCTCTCCATTTATCAAGTTACCAACAATTCAGGGAGCCTCCCAGTGACAGATAGAACCATTTTCCTGACTCCTTGGCTCAGGAAAAAACCCCCAGGGAGGAGAGCAGTGTCTAACTAGAAGGACATGGGTTTAGGACAACAGCAGCAGTGTGGGAATGGGCTGGTTTATCCCTGGCCCCAACTCTGTGTCCTCTGCAGAGTGGGAATTTGTTTGTCTGCAGTCCCAGCACATTCACCACGGGGTTCCTCTTTGTGTTTTTCCAGCCCATTACTGTTTTGTTGTTCTTGCTACTGGATTCCTGGAGTGAGCAGCTCCTCCCGTGAGCACCAACACCTCGGCTTTGCAAAGCCATGACAGAGGGAGAGGTGCCACCTCACCTGGGTGTGCTGTGGGAAATCCTCAACTCTGCTCTGGGCAGGGACACCTGCCACTAGCCCAGGGCTGCTCCAAGCCCTGTCCAACCTGGCCTTGGACACTCCCAGGGATGGGATCCCACCTGCAGACAGAACCCCATGTCCCACAGGCTGCTTTAAGGGCTTTGTTATTTTGACTAGATTAAGATGTAATTCCCTTTAAAGCATCCCATGCGTTTTTCTCTCTGTGGGATTAATACCAAATGTTTGATGGAATTTTTAGCCCATTTCCATTTTTACACATTTGTTTACAGTCTGTTTTTTGACACTTTTGATTTATCTTAATAAACTTTCTGCATCAGGGCTAAGCCAGCTGCTATTTCTGGAGCACTGCTGCTTCAGGAGTCTGGGTAACACTGACTTTGTGCCATGTCCCTGCTCCATCCTGGGCTCTAGATAACCAGGATTCTGTGGAATTGTTGCCATCAGGATTTACTGGCACAGCAGCTGAAGGACCCTACAAACCCTGGGATTCTCAGCCCAGATAATGCTGCCCGTGAGCTCTCAGGTTGTTTCGTTAAGGACATTTTTGGTGTTAGGAAAGCAAAGATATTTTGGGTGTTGGTTTTTGCCAGATCCTAATTTTAGCTGCAGTTCTCCTGCCTCCAACAGCCCCCACTGGATCTGTCTGTGGATATTTCCCCAGTCACCCCCCACCTTGCTGTCAAACCTGGTGAAGGAAATAATTCTCCTTTTTAGGTTCCAGGAAGAGGAATAGTTTCTTGCAGGCTCCTGTAGAGGGGGTGACTTTGGGAGTGCTGCCCTTGGTCCATGGTCACCCCTGGATGTGTTTCTCTCCATCTCTCTTCACACATGACAGCAGGAATGAGGATCGTGCCAAGCTGGGCTCCCTCCACCAGGATCATCCTTCTCCTGGGAAGTTAAAAATGAATCACAAAGAGGGAGTTAAAGCTCTGAGGTTTGTGAAGGGTTTCTGTCTATGGGCACAGGGTCACTGGGAAATAAAGGGAGAGAGGGAAGGACAAGTGGAGGGATGGATGGAGGGATGGATGGATGGACGGATGGATTGACAGATGGGTGGAGGGATGGATGGATGGATGGAGGGATGGATGGAGGGATGGATGGATGGATTGACAGATGGATGGGTGGCTGGCTGGCTGGCTGGATGGATGGGTGGATGGATGGAGGGATTGACGGATGGGTGAATGGAGGGATGAAGGGATGGATAGGTGGATGTGTGGATGGATTGACAGATGGATGGTGAATGGAGGGATGAAGGGACAGATGGGTGGATGGGTGGTGGATGGATGGAGGAATGAATGGATGGTGGATGGAGGGATGAAGGGACAGATGGATGGATGTTTGGATGGATTGAAGGCTGGATGGATGGACGGCTGGATGGACAGCTGGATGGATGGAAGTAAGGCTTTGACAGTAAGAGATCAGCAGAGTCGTGGGGGAGAGTATGGATGCCCAGGGAGGTGTCATTGGACTGAGGAGCTGTGTGGGAGGCTGGGGACATCAGGAGAGGGAGGGAATATCCAGAGTGAACAGTGAACAAAGCTCTAGAGCTGGGGTGTCTGTAGCTGGACTGTGGTGGGAAGGAAAGGAAAAGCCTTTGCTTTTCTGTTTTTCTGTGTCTTGTGAGCCCTTCCCACCACTGATGAGAGGCAGGAGAAAATGTGAGACTATTTCCAACATTCTCTCCTATTTCCAATCTGATAAAATTAGTTACTGGCATCAGAAGTGCAAACAAACAAAACAGTTGTTCTGTTAATCTGTGCTAGTGAGGTCCCAGGTGTGGCAGAGGTGTTTGGGCAGGGTGAGAGCCTGGAGTTAGGCAGGAACCTGGTGGGGGGACCGGGATGAAGCAGCCAGTGTGGCAGCTCCCCATCCCTTCTGCAGCTCCGGGGGAAGCTGGAAGCAGGAGGGGACATGGGAACACCCGGGCAGGACCGCAGTGGAAGCGCCTCCCAGCAGGGAGCAGCTGCTGGGCTTTGACTGGGAGCATCTGAAGGGCTGTGAGAGCAGAGAGCTGCTGGCATCGAGGAAGGTTCAAGTGGAGGTCGGGGCTGGGATGAAAGGGGACATTCCAGAGGGGAGGCTGCACAACAGCTGAGCCTCCGCAGGGCTCCCTGTGCCGGCCCTCGCAGGATTTCCTCCGCTCTTGGACCACTCCCTGTGTCCTGCTGCCCACCTCGAGCCACTGGGAGGGCTCAGAGCAGCTGGGCCTCGCAGGAAGGTGAGCAGGACTTCCAGGAAGCTGGAGGCGGTTTTCCTGACACAGTCAGAGGCTGAGCAGAGGCAGGGGAGCCTGAACGCCTCTCCAACGGGTGTTTCGTAACAAATCCCACATTCTGGCACTCGGCAGCCCCCGCAGAGTTGAAATGCCTGGAGCAGTGTGGGCTCAGTCCTATGCTGGTTGTCCATCTGAGGTTTGTTCCAAAGCCCACATCTGCAGTGCTGGGAGCACAGGGGTTCCCAGCCCTCCTGCTTCACCGCAGCACGAGCTGGGGCTGAGGGCTGAGTTTGGAAAGGAACTGCTGTCCAAAGTCCCTCTCCAGCTCTCCTGAAGCCCCTTTAGGCACTGGAAGGGGCTCTAAGGTCTCCCTGGAGCCTTCTCCTCTCCAGGCTGAACCCCAGCTCTCTCAGGAGAGGTGCTCCAGCCCTTGGCTTCACTGCCCAGCAGGGATCAGTCCCAATGTGATGACAAAGCCTGGTTCAAGATGCAGGATCACAGATGGGATGCTGTGCACCTTCCTGCCCTCCCTCTGGACTGAGGAAAGAGAAATGGATATGAAAACGGTCATTTATTCATATATTGGGTCCTTACTGATCACAGTCATGACCATTGATAATACATATTTATATAATATAAATGGTCATATTTGGTCATATATACAGTCATATAATTCATATAAATGGTCCTTTATTCATATATTATGGTTCCCTGGGAGTGTCCAAGGCCAGGTTGGATGGGGCTTGCAGCAACCTGGGCTAGTGGAAGATGTCCCTGCCCGTGGCAGGGGGTGGGATGGGATGAACTTTAAGGTCCCTTCCAACCAAAGCTCTCTGGGATTCCATGATTCCATGGGGTGCTGCCATAACGCTGCAGTGGAAGGTTGGCGACCAGGTCGCTCAGCTCAAACGTAAAGCCAAACTCTTGTTTCCAGGTGTCCTGCTTGCAGCAAGCCATGAATTATTTTGGGATGACCTGAGCCCAGCTGGGGAATACACCAAGCCAGGGTGGCTTTTGGCCCCTGCCTGGCACTTTTCAGCTTGGGAGAGTGTGCCAACAACGGCAAACATTTTATCTGCGCTGTGTCCCACAGGGGAATCACCGTGGGACGGGACCAGAGCTGCTACCTGGGGACAAAGTCCTTCTGTAAACAGAGCAAAACCTGCAGTGAAGGTCAACACTGGCTCCTCCTTCTGCTGGAATACTCCATGGAGTATGGATACTACACAGATACTACACAGTATCTCCACTGACTTCTCAGTCCCTATCTCTGCACAGCAGTGAAGACAAAGCTCCTGGAGATGCTGGTCTGAAAATCCAGCACTATTTTCTCCCAGAAAAAGAACTGATATGTAGATCCAAGTGCTAATGAATGAAAGTTGTAGCTGGGATGTATTTTTGACAAATGGCTACAAAGAGCTGAATTACACCCAGCTCCGGGGCAGGGAGGTGTCACTGCTTTTGGGTTAAGGAGTCACCAGCTAAAGCAAAGAGTATTTCATCCAACAGAACTGTCAACCTCTTAATTTGATACAATTCGTGAGCTTGATCTCTCCAAACTATATATAAAGAAGTTCTTTTTAAAAAGTGACACTTCAGTTTTTCATTTACTGCTTAATTCTCAGAGCTGGGATTTAAAAATAAAAATAACATATGGATATTGCAATATTCTGACAAAGATCTGGGGCTTATTTTCTGATATATGCTTAAACATCTGAGGTGCTGTAAGGCTGTGGTGAGTGACATCTGTTTCTGACGACTCCCAGAAAAGTGCTTTTTAGGGAGCTGAGTTTGGAAAGCCTTTAACCCTTTAAGGAATCATCACAACAAGAGAAATCCTGTAATCTCCAAGAACAACAACGCTCAAATTTCCTCAAACTGAGCAGCCAGGACCCAAAAATCAGGGGCTGCTCTTAATAATCTTGGCTTTATCTTCCCAGTGCTCATTTCCTCTTTGATCTGGTGCCTCTGCAGGACAATCTGATGAAGGCTCAGCTCCACCCAGGTTGGTGAAGCGCTGAAATCCCCAACTGACCCTGCAGCAGGGAGGGAAAATCAATGTTTACTCGATGCTCCTGCGCACAGATGAGCACAGGGAGTTGAGCCCTGGCCCAGCTCCCCTCGCTCTGCTCCGGCTCCTCCCGGCAGGACACCGGGCTGCAGAGCAGGGCCATGTGTTTCCTGGTGATAGAACAGAGCCCAAAGCAGAAGTTGCTCCGAAATACCAGCAGTTGGATCGTATTTTGGCAGAGGGAAGAGGAAGCTGTACAGCAGTGTGTTCCCTGCAGGGCCAGACTCCCATTAATCGGAACTGCTTGGCACTCCAAAGAGCCAATGAAAAACTTTGGGAAGCCACTGAGGCTGTTTCTTATTTTCACAGGGGCAAGCCTGGAATGCGCCATGAAGTTGGGAGCAATTGCAGTGTAACCAAGATGACAGTAGAATCAAACCCGTTCTGCAAAGGCCTGAATTTGTTTGTTAATTCTCACATCCCTCCCCCAGGGAGGTGAATTTAGCCCATTTCCAAAGCCAGGAGTCATTTCTGTCATAGAATCACAGAATATCCTGGGCTGGAAGGGACCCTGGGGGACCATCCAGTCCCACCCCTAGCCCTGCCCAGACACCCCAACAATCCCACTCTGTCCCTCAGAGCATTGCCCAAACCCTCCTGGAGCTCTGGCAGCCTTGGGGCTGTGCCCACTGCCCTGGGGAGCCTGGTCAGTGCCAACCACCCTCTGGGGGAAGAACCTTTTCATGATATCCAGCCTAAACCCCCCTGACTCAGCTTCATGTTGACCTCCTCTGCAAAGGCCCAGACAAACACTCCAAAGCCAATCACTCAGACAAGGGGTTTAGAAACCCTGGGCTCTGTTTCCAGCAGAGGAGTGGCCTCAGTGCTGGGTTGCTCTGCTGACTGCTCTAGCTCAAGACTTGCCTGATACACACCTTGCTTGAGGTGACGTTATGAAAGAGGATGAGATAAGATGATCCATTCAGTTTTAAAGGTGCCCATCTAGGTGTCTTCAGCTCTTTCTCAATAAGAAAGGATATTACAAACCTGCTCCTACTGAGATTATATATATAGAGAGAGGATATTTATATATTTATACGTGATGTTTTTTTAACACCTGAGCAATTCAGTCAGTGCCCTCTACAGAGAGAGAGCCTACTGGTGGAATTTCTAATATATATAGATCTGTATGACATATATACTCTATATATCATATATATACATATGATCTTTAAGGTCCCTTCCAACCCAAACCATTCCATGATTCTATGAGTAGGAAGAAATTCCTCCCTGTGAGGGTGGGGAGGCCCTGGCACATGTTGCCCAGAGAAGCTGTGGCTGCCCCTGGATCCCTGGAAGTGTCCAAGGCCAGGTTGGACGGGGCTTGGAGCGACCTGGGCTAGTGGAAGGTGTCCCTGCCCATGGCAGGGGGTGGCACTGGGTGGGCTTTAAGGTCCCTTCCAACCCAAACCATTCTATGATTCTATAATATCTATACACAACATAGAAAGAATGAGATAAAAGCAGTTACCATCTGTTTTACATGGAACTGAAACAAGGAACTAAGAAATTAGTCAAGGATCATAAATCAGTTACAGAATTGAAAATTAAAGCAAACTCCCTTTAGTATTTCTTTGGTCTGGGCAGGAAAGTGCTCTGAGATCTGTTGATAAGAGTGGAACAAAGCACTAATATTCCTAAGGCAACATGTTCAGCTCCATGATGTCCAAAGAGCTGGGAGAGGGGAGTTTTTCCACTCTACCTGCAATAATTCTGATGCAATTCTCCTCCCATTTACTCTGCAACCTGAGTGTGTCCCACAGGCTCCTCACCTCGTGTTTACTCAAGGGTTAAGGCCCGGAGTACGCAAGGCACAAAGCACGCTGTGCCTCGTGTGTGGGAGTAAATGTCATATCCCACTGCACAGGGTATTTATAGCACAGCACTCTTTGGGAAGTGAAACTTTTCGATGGTGAAGTGTTTGAGCTGTTGCTTCAGGTTGAAGTTCCGAGGAACGAAACAGCCGAGAGCCCGCTGGACACTTCAGCTCCAGGTGGCTCCGGGTGTCACAACCAAAGCAGCGGGGCCTGAGTGAGGCCACCTCAGCTCTGGGAGCTCCAGGATCCATTGGAAGGGAGTGTTTCTGCAGCTGGCATGTCAATCCTGTGTCCCCACCAGAGAGCACGGAGCGTTGTTACCACAGTTCCTGGTGGAGGAGCTCTTCCCATGGACAAAGTCCCCATGAGACAGGCCTGTGTCTTCTGGGGTCTGCCATCTCCCCAGAGCCCCAAGTCTCTTCACACAGGTTCCCCAGTGTAGCTAGCTGCCCATGGCCAGACACCGAACTCCAACACAACCTGAAGGAGGGGAGACCTTCACCCAAGAACAGTGACTCTGGGAACGCCAGCATACAGTGGCCCCCACACCTCCTGTGCTCAGGAGCGCTGGACTTCAGCTTCTAGGAGAGGGACTAGGATAAGAGAGCATGGACTGTGGCTGCACGAAGTCTGGGTGGGCAGAGGGGCAAAGTGGTCAGAATTCTCCTTGTAAAATGGTGACATGCCAGTTGGTGTTGGTGGGATGATGCAGAAGATTAGCCAAGTGGAACGAGCTGCTCCCATCCCTAGATCCAGACTGAAGCCCTTGTGTTGTAACACGCAGCCCTTGGCCCACACACACCTCGAGCACCAAAGGTGGAGTAGCACATTGAAAACTCCAAAGCTGTGTCTGCCCAGTGTCCCAGAGTGGATGCCCGTGATCCAGCCAGGCAGGAACAAAAGGCCTCTGTGAGGTTGTGTGTGCTCTCCGAGCTGTGACTGCAGTCACACATGCAGGTCTCGACATTACTGGGTCAGCCCAAGGAAGGACTCTGCATATTTTGCAGCAATCATTAATGCAGCTATTTGTGTGTTAATCCTCCAGCCCGAGTGCCGGGCACGCCCTGGGTGATTTACACAAGCAGCAGCACAGCTGTATTTGCATTTGCTCCGAGTGAGCTTGTCTTGAGAGCGACCTGTGGGTTTGAGTGCTGCAACAGAGACCGGAGCCGCGCGCGGTGACCGCGATGGGGGCAGAGGAGAGCCCGCAGCGGCCGCTGGGATGGACGCGCCGTGCTCCCGCCCTCCTCCGAACACTCTTCCCGGGCTGCAGAGCTGTCTGGAGCTCCGACGGATCCGTCCGTGCTCCTGCTGCTCCCAACGAAAGGGCTCTTCCCGGCTCTGAGCTGCACGCCACGAACACGGCTGGCTGACTGCAGCGTCACTGTTACACTGTTCACACTCTGTTCCTGCTCTCAGGACGTTCTTTACAGCTCCAAGAGTGACAAACTTCGCTGCCGGTGAGGCTGAGACCATGGATTCATTTCACACAACTCACCCACAAAGGAAACACAGAGTGTTCTGGATTTAAGGGTTGAACCTGGGCTTGTACCAAGCTCCACGTGTGCTTCTCTCCTCCTGTCCTCCCTCTTCACCAACTCCCGTGGAAAGTGTGGCTTGTTCAAAACCCACAACACGAGCATTAAGGTCCTTCATATTTTGTCAAAAGCTTTGTTTGCTCTTCTTTCCACTTCCTTTATTGTGATAAAAAGATCAAGGTTATAAATATCTCTAAAAGTAACACCACAATCACCTCAACTACTCTGGCAAAAATAATCTCAGACTTTTAAAGGCAAATTATGTCAAATGTTGTCACATTATCTAAACTTCTGAGAAGCATTGCGTGTAAAGATGTTTCTAGTTGTCGTTTATCTTGTCCAGCAAACATCCCACATTCTTTAAGTGAGAATAAGATAACAGGAAAAGGTGACAATTATGTCACCAGTGATTATCACAACTCCTGCCTCACTTAAGGTTCTCCTACAGAATTAGGAAGCAATTCTTCCCTGTGAGGGTGGGAGACCCTGGCACAGGTTGCCCAGAGAAGCTGTGGCTGCCCCTGGATCCCTGGAAGTGTCCAAGGCCAGGTTGGACAGGGCTTGGAGTGACCTGGGCTAGTGGGAGGTGTCCCTGCCCATGGCAGGGGGTAGCACTGGGTGGTCTTTAAGGTCCTTTACAACCCAAACCATCCTGTGATTGTATAAAGATGATTCTTTACTCAGGGGACGTTGGAAGTTGGGTGGATCTCAGGTTCTGTGACTAGAACATGTGCTCCCCAACTGTGGGAGCACACAGAACATGAACCCAAAACTCCACTTTCTCCAAGTCAGAGCCGACCACAGGTCAGTTCCTCCGGGAAGGACTGAAAACCATCTGCTTTCCTTGGAGAGCTGACCTGATGATAGCAATGCCACTCCCAAAATTTTCCATTTATGCTTTAATCAATTCCATAAGTACTAGAGAGACCTTGCAGAAAAGCCTGTTGACTACAACATCCCAGGTAGAACAGCGACCTACTGTGACAGGTTCACTTAGCTCAGGGTTTGTACCCAGAGTTAAAAGGGCAACAGGGGATTATTCTGCAACACAGTATAGAACCATACAACGGTTCAGGTTGGAACAGACCTCTACGATCATTGAGTGCAACTGACACAGCTCTATTCTCTTAAGACTGAAAATTTATCTCTGAACTATGTGAAGAGGCTGGGCAAGATGCCCCTGCATAGAGCCACTGTACACTGAGGGCGAGGGAGTCCAAATCCAGAGGGAATAAGCAATGGAAGAAATCCTTGAACGGGGCTTGGAGCAACCTGGTTTAGTGAAGGTCCATTCCAACCCAAACCATTCCATGATTCTGTAAGTACATCAGAGTCCCTTTTTGAAAGCTCTGAAATTACCTCTGAAATTATTTATTTCCCACAGCTCCCGCCTCCCTGGGGCAGGGACAGACTCACCCCCACCCCTTCCTTTGGTGTCAAAACAAAGAATAACGGTACCTGGGCACACCAGAATCTGAATAACGAGCTGTCACTTACTGGGGAGCATTAGAAGCTAATGGGGGCAGGGGGAACCTATCAAAGTTATCACAAATTTACACTAGTGAAAATAGCGGGACACCTCCTACCCCCCAGAGCCACGGCGGGGGCAGCGCCGGCACCGAGGGACACGGTCCCTGCAGCCCTTTCACCGGGAAACGGCCACGGAGTCTTAGAACAGGAAAAAAAAAAAAATAAAACGAATGGGAAGTTTCAGCTTCTGGAGGCAAACGCGGTGTAACGGGTGAGGCTCTGAGGCGGCTGCTGACAGGCAAGAACGCGCTACTGCGGTACCGAGGTACCACCAAGGCGGCTCTGGGGCGGTACCGACGTGGCCTCGAGCGTGTCCCGCCCCCGTCAGAGAGACTGGAGGGAGCCGGCGAGACCCAGCACGGCCCGCAGCCTCGGCCAACATGGCGGGCGATCGTGAGGGGACCGGTGGCCGCTCCGGGCCC
>VZRE01007594.1:51135-78435 GCA_013396775.1 Cephalopterus ornatus | reverse complement strand
AGCAGCGTGTGAGGGGAGCGAGCCCCGGCCGGGCGGCTCCGGGCGGGTCCGAGCGGCTGAGGGGCTCTCCGGGACCCGCCGTGTGTGTGCGCGTGTGTGTGTTCGGAGCCTGGATGTCACTGCCCTGCCCTGCACCTCCTTGTCCCCGGGCTCCCCCTGCGCCGAGCTCCCGATTCCCTGGGCTCCCACCTCCATGGGCTCCCCGATTCCCTGATCTCCTGGTGCTCTGATCTCCCGGTGTCCCGGGCCCCTCGATTCTCTGATCTCCCCATGGCCGGCAGTTCCCTTATCCCCGAGCTCCCCGATTCCCTGGATTCCCGGTTCCCTGGGTTCCCGGTTCCCTGCTCTCCCGCTGCAGGGACTTCGCCGATCCTTGGCTCTGGAGAAGGCAGGACGAGGCAGAGCCGAGCTCAGCTCATCCCAACACAACCGAACCCCCCGCTCCCCTCTCCCTTTGAGCCTCACCCTTCTCTTCGACACAACTCATATTTTAATTCTTTTTTTATTTCTTTCTTTTTGTCTGGCAAAAGGTTACAATGTCTCTTTGCTGATTAATAAGTTGCTGCTGTGGTTGGTCTCAGATGCTTCCTGTCCGCTTTAACCGGCTGCATTAGAAACATGTGTTGGGCGCCGTGCAAATGTAGGGCAGAGCAGTGTGAAACCGGCACCCATAAACAAAGTCCGAATTTCTTTTTCGACTGCCTTTCTGAACCCTTTCATGAGTAATAACTCGCACTTGTGTGCGGTGACATTAGTGATAAGAATAGTCGTGTCTGTAGTGAGCTGCTTTATTGCATTTTACCTCAGTTGAAATCTGTTATTGGCACGGCCACTGGATTCCTTGGGAATGAGTCACTTGCTATTAACTATTAAATTTTAACTGTATTAAGAGGCTGAATCTTGAAGCTGTGAAGAAGGAGCATAACAAATAAACATACAGCAACCCGAAAACCGAAAGGATTTGTGGGACCTGATCCAACATCACTGGAATTAATGAACTTGGAGTTAATGAAGATCTGTCCCGAGCCTTCTTCCCGTGTTGCATGTGGGAGGGCAGAGCTGAGCTGCTGTGACACTGATGTGGTGCTGAATCGTTGCTGAGGCCGCCAAAGGCACCACAACCCTTTAACTTTCCTTCTGGGACTTTTCAAGTTTGCTGGCAAGTGTCAGATGTGTTGGTGGAGACAGAGGGATCCAGGGCTGGAAGACAGAAAGATTCCCATGTTCCAAGAGGAGCAGCTGGCTGGGAGTAAATGAGACCTGAGTTAGGAGAGGGTCTGGAGATGCTGGGAAAGGGAGATCAGGAGGATGCATGGAGGGACTAGGGGGAGGCCCAGGAGGGCCAGACATGTGGGAACTGAGTCTGTAGGGCACTGGGCTTTGCTGGTCACAGCTTAGTGACATCAGGGCCCTGGAGAGCATGGACCTTGTCTTGCCTAAAGACAGTTCTGTTCCACAATCCATATGGGAGTTTGTCCCATGGGATTCTGTTCAGGCTGGGCAGTTAGAAACCATTCCAGTCAGCTCACATTTCTACTTTACGGTGTAAAATCATCATCACTGAATTTGCAGGACCAGTCAGGAATTAAGATCACATAGAACTGCTTCCGTCTATACTAAGTGTATCTAAACTTTTGGGTTTGCCTGGCGTTCCAGCCTTACTGCTTCCCTGGAGATTTACTGATTCCCTGGGTTTTATAAATGTGATGGGAATTTTCTAAATCTAGGTTTTATCAATGAAATGTAAAGCTGCAGAGCAACGTGAAGTAACAGCTGATGAGAGCTCAGCCCTGCCTGCTTGGGCAGAGTTGATGATCATGTGTGTTTGTGGTGGTTGCTGGAAGTTGTCCCTTTAGGTGTCGTTTTGTCATAGTTTAGGAAATAACTTCACAAGTGGGTTGTCAAAGCCAGGATGTCATTAAGCAGTGGCCTGAGAGCAGCTGGGAAGCAAATCCTTGCCAGGCTGAAGTTTGTTCTGATTCTTTCTGTTCTCCTCGATTACAAAGCGGTTGGGAAAAATTAGGCACTTCTTTGAATGAATGGGGTTGTGGTGGTGTTTGTAAACCCTGGGCAAATGGTGTTGTTCGTATCTTTGTTCAGCAACATGAAGAGAATTGTTCAGGGCTGAGCTGTACTCGAGGAAATGAGCAGGGGTGGGTTTGGGTGCTTTGAGAAATTCTGCTGATGGTTAAACCCAGCCCAATATTTTCCTGCAGATTTTGTAACCAAACTATTGCAATATCTTAATGTCTGACAAGTAAAAAGATGATCGAGGCTCATTATCCTGCCATTTACAGTAAGCAACACCAGTGGCTGAAGCGGGATTTGGAAATATTTACTATCAAACCACTTTAAAGAATATGTTTACATACTTCCTATCGTCTGTAGTGTAACTTACTCATACTCAAGGCTGATAGTGAAACGCTTCAGACCGGCAGTTCTGGGGGGGTTTGGGTGTAAGGTTTAGCTTTCCCTGGAAAATCTGTATGCAGGAGGGCTTGGATGCACACAGGAGGGACCAAAGGGAGTGGAACAGGACCCCAGTGGGTCACAGTGGTTATCCAAGGGGAGGTGAAGGCTCGGAGCACCCTGGAATAGCAACTGCTGCTCTGACTCACCAGGATTTTAATCAGTCAGGCATTCTATTTATTTTCACTTTGGAGCTCTTAGATACACAAGGGAAGTCTCTTTTTTTTTTTCCCCTCCTCTCAAACACGTTCTCCTAAAGCAGCATTAGGTGTGTTTAGAGGTTTTGGGGGTGGTGAGTGCTACAACTTTTTTATATTAAGTCCCTTCTGACACAAAGTGAAACTTCTCCTGCTGACAGCACCGAGCAGTTTAAATCACCAGCCCAGGCCTGGGCACAGCAACAGCCTTAAACTGCCTCTGCTGAAAAAGGAACTGTCTTAATTTCAGTTCCATCTGAAACACGGGCAGGGAAGGGAGCTCCTGGATAACATCCAGGCGGCGAGAGAAGGGTGGGGAGGGATGAAGGGAAGCGGTGCCTGGGGTTTGAAGGGGTTGTAGATAGAACTATGGGATGGTTTGGGTTGGAAGGGACCTTAAAATCCATCCAGTCCCACCCCCTGCCATGGGCAGGGACACCTTCTACTCTCCCAGGTTGCTCCAAGCCCTGTCCAACCTGCCTTGAGCACTTCCATAAATATATATATATATGCATACATATATATATATACACACACACACTTTGGGCCCCAAACCAGATTTTTAATGCAATCCATCCATTTAACAAGTGCCATCTTTTTTGGTTTTGTTTTTTTTTTTCCTTTGGAAAAACACGTTCCTTAACAAGGTTTGATTATCTGATGATTCTGATTATAGGATGATTTTGCGGTCAACTCTCCGGGTAAGTTTTTGGCTGCAGACTTGGCACTTTCTCCAGTGTTCCCTGACAGCTGTTAGCACTGGAAGGTCCCCAGAAGGTGTGTGCTCTTCTCAGCTGACATTCCCTGCTCTGGTGATGCAGAAATCCCTGGCTCTTCCCAGCTGTTGCTTTGTTGTGGTGGTCAGCAAAGCAACGTGGCTAAAAATGCTCCTTGTGTTTGAACAAACCAGCAGCAGCTGCAAAGGCAACCTGAGTTAGTGCTCTGTGCTTAAAACTCCTCTCGATAAGGAAGTGGGAAACCTCACTGCGATAACATGATTTTTTTTTTTCTCCCTTCAAACTAAATGTCAGTTTGAAACTGTCCCTGGACGGTTGCACCCAGATGAGAAGAAATCTGCATTCTGTGAAGCTGACTTAGGGAGACTTGTGTGTGTTTTAAAGCTCTTTCCCAAGTCTTTTTTAACCAAATCTATGGGCTGCTCCACACAAAATTCACTGAAACTCTCCCCAAAGCCACTGTCCAGGGAGGCTGGAGCCAGGCAGACCAAGCAGGATCCCGTATTATGGTTGGCTGTGGAAGGATTCAATGCTGGAGAGGTGTCTGCATGACTTTTGTCCAGCTCTGAGTCTCCTTATCCACGCACAGTGACTTCATGAAACACAGAAATGCTCTTTTAAGGCCCCTCCTACAACCAGCTTCCAGTTGAGATGGAAGAGCTGGAGAGGGACTTGTTTAGAGAAGGGGGGGGGAAGGTTTTAAAGGAGCAGAAAGCACGTGGTTATCTCTTATATCAGTAATGTTTGAGTGTCTCCTCAATTCTGCCTCCCTACAAGTCTCAGATGACCTTATCCAGTATTTCAGTTTCTCCCAGAGATTATTTGGGGGAGGAGTTGCCACTGGAGCGGTGCCTCCGCAGCTCCACTGAGACTGTTTGGCTTTCACTGTGTAAAAACACACTTTCTGTTTTACAGCAGTGGGAACTGGCATGAGTAAACTCCTGGGTGAAGATAAGGAGCAAACAGACTCTAACCTGGTATCAAAAGCCCATTGTGGGTTCGGAGTGTAGGGCCCACTTTTACCTCCTGCATCATTACCTGACTTCCCCTCTCCTGGCAGTAACCAGCCCCTCACACACCTACAGAAGGGAGGAAGTCAGGGACACTGAAATCAAGAGTTGCAGTTGTGTCTGAGTGACCTGGCTGGGGGAGAGGAGCTTTTGAAAACCAGAGCAGCACTTTGGGGTGTGAGGCAGCCAAACCCTCCAGCCCGGGAGCCTGAAGCTCCTCGTGCTGCAGGTGCAGAACCTGTGTATGCTCAGGAGGCCCTGCTCAGCCTGGAGCTGGGCAGGTAAACAGGCTGTGAAGCCACAGGAGTCTCAGGTGGGTGTAAATCCTGTTCTGAGTGGGCTTGCTGTGGATCCTCAGGTGCCCATTCACTGCTCCCAAGACTCCCTTTTACCCAGAGCTCCCTGAGAAAGGCTGTGTGTGGGGTCTGCGCAGAGACCAAGGGCCCACATCCAAATTAAGGGGGCTTAGGAGCCCTTTGCACCTCTCTTTGCCCCCCACCAGGGATGAGTCAGGCCTGTTCAGTTCTGAATCACACAATCACTGAGGTTGGGATGATCCTCCCGGATCATCCAGTCCAACCTTCAACCGAATCCTACCATGCCTACTAAGCCATGTTATGAAGTGCCAAGTCTGCTTGTTCCTTGAACACTTCCAGGGATGGTGGCTCCCCCTCTGCCCTGGACAGCCCATTCCAATGCCTGGTCACCCTTTCAGTGTAGAAATTTTCCCAAATATCCAGCTTGAACCTCCCCTGGCGCAACTTGAGGCCGTTTCCCCTTGTCCTATCACTTGTTCCCTGGGAGCAGAGCCCGACTCCCCCCCGGCTCCACCCTCCTGTCAGAGAGCTGTGGAGAGCAATAAGATTCCTCCTGAGCCTCTCTTTATCCAGGCAGAAGATACACCTCAAAAATTATTTGAAAGTCCTGATTCTTTATTTTTTAATCACAACTTCTGCCCCTCCCCACCCCCCGTTTTGCTCCACGTACCGTAAAAATAGCTGGGGCTTGACTCTTCCAAGGACCTGATAACTGAGCAGCAACAGTTAAACCAGGCTGGGCTTGCAGGTTCTGGTCCTGCACAGCCTCCTAGACCTGAGTCACACATTAAACTGTCTGAGTTTGCCGTTGCTCACAGTTGCTCCTTAGCCTCTTTGAGTGAGGTATGTGCTTTGTTGACTTTAATCTCAGTAATGTTTCCTTGTTATTCTTTTCCATCTCAGACGGCGACCAGGACTCGCAGTTTTGCTTCTCCTCTCCCTCTGCTGTCCTCTGACTTGTAGAGGGACTTGCAGAATTAGGTATTTTTTGGCCATGGGAATTGGCTGAAGGACCTTGAAGGTGAGGGGAGGGCAATGAGAGACAGAGTTAATGCAAGTCAGGAGAGAGTGAGTATAAAAATAGCCCTGAACTTGTCAATTTGGTCACTGGTGGCTGGGTTAGTCATCTGGCAGGCTCTGCTGCTGCTCCAAGGGATTATTTTACAGCACTGAGAACTGACATAATTTCTGTAGAGGAGAGGGAGCAGGACGGGTGTAATGAGTGGGATACTGTCATCAGCACTTCTTTTACACAGCAGCTGTTCTCTGTTTAGCCTCTGAATGTGGTCATTGTTGACTTTCCTTGTACACCTGCCAGGTTGTTAAGTGACTCATCACACGGAGGTTCATGCACTTGGCTCCCAAACGCCTCCATTCCCCTTTCCTTGGTGGTCCTTCAGAGCACCCACTCCTTCTGTCATTCTCCTGAGTCATCCCTGTTGCCAGGAGCCTCTTGGAGTAAATGTCCTGCTGCCCCAGGCAGCTGCTCAAGGTGGAGGAAAAAAGGAAAGAAAAAAGGAAATTAAAAAAAAGAAAAAAATCTGGCGCAGATTTAAGCTGCTGAGCCTCAAAGGTGGACCAGAAATGGTTCTGAGATCTTGGTTTTCCTTGCCTCTGTTCAAATGTACCTCCTTCTGTACTGGGCTTGTGGTACCTAACACCTGGATGTGCTGGCCATGAGTTTCCATGGGCTGTTTGATGGTGGAAATGTCCATTTGAAGGTTTTACTCTTGATCTGTGAGAGGAGCAGCCCAAGGAAGGGATCTCTGCAGTTAAGGGGTAACAGAGCAAGTGCTTGTTTAGAGGAAAACAACTGGTTTAACTTCTCCAGAATCCAAGGTGAGGGCATCAGGGGCTAAACCGAGGTTGTATTTCCTGTGGGTTCATTTTGTAGGGAAATCCTCTCTCTCCGTGTTGCTGATTTTCACCCCGTAGGATATCCCTATCCTATCCTGTCCCTCATTACCTTGCTTCCATGCTTCCTTACGCTTCTCCCTTTCCACCCCTGGCTCCCTTCCACCTTCCCCGGTGCTGGCCAAGGTTTGCCATGTGCTGGGACTTGTTTGCAGCTCCATTTGTGCTCCTGGCTCAGCTCCCCAGGGCAGGGGGGAGTCTGTTCCAGCACCATCACTGTCCTCTCTCCAACACTGAATTCCATTCATCCTGCACTCTGCGAGAACTTCCACTTCTCGTGGACTTGAGCAAGGGTTTCAGAAGTGGTTGGTGATGAAGAGGAAGGAAGGGAGGATCTCTGGACAGACAGGCTGGATGTCGAGCCTGGAGCAGGGAATGAGAAAGGGATTTGGGGGTGAACTGAGCTCAGGGAAGAAGGGAGTTACCTGAGTTTTGGCCATTTATGTGCTGTGGGAGCACAGTGTAATTCCTCCCAGGTGCACTCAAGGAGAAGAACTTCCATGTCTTTCCTTTTTTCCTTTGTTCTGGGGTGAATATTCTCCCTGTTTAGTGATACAGGAGTTCCCTCTTCTCTGGGGTTTCACTGTTTGTACTTCAGCTGAGGGAATATACCAAGAACTAAATTTCCCTTTGAAAACCTGTGTGGTCTGGTATTCTCAGTACTGAAAATATAGCACTGAATATTCAGATCTTCAGTGGTCCGAGTCAGGGATGGAGGGGTGGCACCCTGGGGTTCTTCTCCAGCTCAGAGCTTGGGCAGGAGCTTGATTTGGTTCAAATTATTTGATAATCTGATACCTTCAACAGCCTCCAGTTTCTCATGAACTTGAAGCTGCTTGTGACTGTGAAGTATTTTGACAAGTGCTTTGTTTTTTTGTTCTCGCTCAGTGTCTCTCTGAACCTGGGAAATGGCAGTGATGGGAATTGCATGCCAAGGAGCTCCTGATGCAGCTGTCAAGCACAAGAAGGAGCTCACGGCGACCGAGGGGCTGAAGGAGACAGTGAGTGAAAAGCAGAGCAGCGTTTGCAAAGTAGAGGATTCAAAGAAGGCCATCTTTGACAGCCAGTGGAAAATCCTGAATGATGTAATCACCAAAGGAACAGCAAAAGAAGAAACAGAAGGAGGCTGTGCATCAATTTCTATTATTGCCCAGGCAGAATGTGAGTAGCGGGGCTGGCTGGGCTTCATTGAGGAAAAGGAATGTGCACTGAGGGATGAGATTTCACTCCCTTGGCGCTCCTGGAGAGCTGAGACCACATCTATTTGTAATCCCAAGTGGGGTGGAGCTGGTGACACATCCCAGGCTCTATTTAGGAAGCTCATGAAATCTCCTAATAACGTGGCAGCATCCACTGGATAAAACACAAGTAACAGACCAGTGCAGGATAAAACATAAATAACAGACCAGTGTACCTCAGCTAAATCTGTGTCCTGTGGGTCACCTGTTCTTGGCTGACTTCTGAAAGGTATTTGAAAGAGGAGGAAAACAACATAAAGCTGTCAGCTGGGAAGGAGCTGGGGGATCAGGAGATGGCTGGGAAGCTTCCTGGTGCTGGGGGAGCAGGAATGTCGTGTGGGTGGTGTGACGTGGCTGTGCAGTGGTTTGGCTGGATCACTGATGTGGTGTGTTGGCAGAGTTGTTTTAGTGCACTTGTTACCAGGAGACACTTTGCGTGGTGCTTAAGGCAAGTGATGACCCTGTTTTCTTTCACACAGGTGAAAACAGTCAGGAGTTCAGCCCCACTTTATCAGAGAGATCCTTTATTGCCCACAGCAAGCGTTACAGGTGAGAGACTTCTTGACATGAGCACATCAAGTGGCTTCACTGCTGTGTCTGCTGACTTGGACTTGTTCCAGATCACCCTGGCTCTGTGTGCTTACAGCATTTTTTGACACAAACACTCCTGCTTAAATTGGTTTTTCAGTCTGAGGCCTGGTAAGAATGTGCCTTTCCCCAAGCATCTTCCTCAAAACCTTTTTTGTTGTGTTAGGGAAAAATATGAGTTTAAGCACAAACCCTTTGAAACACCTTGAATTGTCTTTATTGTCAATGCCTGCAGATTTACTGCCCCTGTAGCCTTCTGCCTCCATTTCTGGATTGGCAGGTTTGTTTTGGGCTGAAAGTAGAAGGATCCAGGGGTAAATTTTCAGTGGTTTTTTTTTAACTGAACTTTTGAAACCGTGTTACACCATCCCCTGAAAAGCTGTGTGAAACTTGGGCTGCTGCTAGAAGGAGCCCTGAGAAAAGGCAGCAGCTTTGTTTCTGGGAAGGGTAAATGAAAGGGGACGAGAGAACCTTTGCTTGATGACAGCATCAGCAACCCAAGTTGTAAATGGAGTTGTCAAGAGTTGCTGGAAGGGGTAAAGGAGTCACAGTTGTGATGGACAAGTGGAGGCCTGGGAGCTGCTTTTCAGGAGTCATCTGGGAGTGAGCTGCTTGTTCTTCATGAAGAATTTGTGCCCTGGAGCTCTCTTGAGCACTGGAGCACTGTCAGGCAGCCCCAGCTCTCTGGGACACACTTAGGTGCTGCAGTTTCCTGGGGCTGTTGGGCTCTGACCGTGTGAGGTGCATGGTTTGACAGCACCCACGGGCTTTATGTCCCATGAGCCAACTGCAGAAAGGCAAAGTGACCCCTTTCTGAGGGGATTTATCACCCAGAACTCTGCTTGTGGGATCTTTCAGCACTAAAACAGCGGGAAAGGATGGAGAGAGCAATGCTGGCTGTGAACTGCATCACTGATCAGTAACGACAAATGAATGTTTCATGACTGCTCTGAGTCGGTGGGGTGGTTTCTTCATTTGGAGATAAAATATCCTGTTTTCTCTTACAGCCTGATTCTAAAAAATCTAACTAGGATTAGTTAGCTCCATACAAATCTAAGGATTGGTATGGATGGAATCACAGAATCACAGAATGGTTTGGGTTGGAAGGGACCTTAAAGACCATCCAGTTCTGCCCCTGACTAACTGCAGACAAATGTTCCTCTTGCTTTCCATCTCCTCCTGCAGCCCCCAGCTGCAGTGCTGACAGGGCTGCTGTGTGTATCCATGTGTTCCTGGAAATCATACTGTAATATTAAGCTTCACACACCAGCACATTTTGGCTTTTTAAAGCTATTTCTTTCGAGTTCACTTAGTCATCCTTTTTCTTTGTGCAGAGTCTATTTTCCTTCCAAACAGAGCAGGCGTTGATGTTATGAACACTTGTGTTAATTTAAATAATTTTTGAATTTTTTCTTTTTGAATAGACTGCATTTATACTTCATTTCTGTGTTCACTAGAAATGAACCACAGACTGTCTCAGAGCAGCCTGGAAACGTTCAGTGCTTTTCCCTTTACTTTGTCCTGTATGAGAAAGAGGCTCCAGGAGAGCTGGAGGGGGACTTGGGACAAGGGATGGAGGGACAGGACACAGGGAATGGCTTCCCACTGCCAGAGGGCAGGGTTATATGGGATATTGGGAAGGAATTCTTGGCTGTGAGGGTGGGGAGGCCCTGGCACAGGTTGCCCAGAGAAGCTGTGGCTGCCCCTGGATCCCTGGAAGTGTCCCAGGCCAGGTTGGATGGGGCTCGGAGCACATTTCTTTCACACCATGCCAAGCCTGGATCTTGAACTTACACAGAAAGCACGAAGTTCTGCTTTAGCTCTCAGTTTTTGGCTCTCAGGAGGCAGAGTGCTTGCCCTGGGGGTCAGAGGGGTTGCCTGAGCTGTGCTCCCACGTCTCAGAGCCCTGCTGTGTTTTGGTTTCCAGCAGCCGCTCGGACAGTCTCGACCAGATCCCCAACAATGTGGCCCATGCCACCGAGGGGCAGATGGCCCCCACCTGCTGGAGAGGGAGGCACAGGGGCAGGGCCAGGAAGAAAAGGCACAAGAAAAGATCCAAGCTGAAAGGACAACCTGCCACTGCTGGCAGGAGAAGTCCCAGAACTCCAGAACAGGAGAGCTGCACCCCCATTCCCGTCCAGGTGAGAATCCTTGACCTTCCCCTTGGACTGTGGGGACCCCTGTGAACTCCTAACTGGTGAATTTTGGGTGGTTATACTGAGATTCCTCCTCAGCTGTTTTGTTTTGTTTTCTAGGAGGATGAATCCCACCCAAGTACTCTTTACAGGAACAGTTTTTGGGCTTCAGAGTTTAACAAGGACTCGGTTTATGATCCACTGCCTTTTGAGAAACCTCACGGAGTTCTGTCCACGGGCAAGCCCCATTCCCCAGGGAGCCACTACAAAACTGAACTGCACAAGCTCATCAGCCCCATTCAGTGCCTTAATCATGTTTGGAAACAGAGGGACACTGTCCCCCAGCCTGAAACTCTCCATCCTTTTCCCTACAACATCCTGCCCCCGCATTTCCCCCCTCTGGACAGTCCTTTCCCTGCCACGAAGCGGAATGCTCTGGAGTCCTACTTCCATGGTGACCTCAGCTATCAAGACAGTCGCCTCTCTGGCCTGAACTTACAATACACTTTCCCCAAATGCATCAGCCAGTCGGTGAAAACCAGCTCAGACAAACTTTCTGTGGAGGAATATTTGGTAGACGCCTTGAAGGGGAGTGTGAGTTTTGGTGAACCCCAGAATTTAGCCAGCCTGGCCAAGACCTGGAGAGGAGGGGGGCTGGACCCCAAGGAGCAGTTCTGTGAAGAAAGTGCAAATGAAGGCGTGCTGCTGAACGAGGTGATCTGGGGAGGGGGGAGCCAGAGTTTCTCCTAGCCTTCAGACCAGGGATAATCTGCATCCAGGGCCTCACTTCTGTGGCGAGACTGTGCTCTCTGAATGGTTCTTGATCTGGCTGAAGCTGCCAAATAAAGATGCAGTGTTTTTTTCGGAATCACAAAATATTCTGAGTTGGAAGGAACCCCTAAGGATCATCAAGTCCAACTCCTTAAGTGACTGGCCCGTACAGGAGATTAAACCTGTGACCAGCTGAACTGAGCTCAGGGTGATTTCTGCAGGATGTAAAGCCCTGTCTGTCTCAGATTCTGGCTCTTCTCTGTGCCCACTCTGCAGGCACACAGGCCTGTCTCTGAGCAGGGCTCCTGTGCTTAGTCAGTTCAGCCTGGTCCTCTCTGCTGGCTGTGGGGGAGCCCAGGCCGTGCAGGTGAACAGGCTGCAATATTTATTGCCTCTGGATGGCCTGGACTGTGGCACAGACAGAAACCAGGCCTGGGGAGATGTGGAGGGGCAGGAGGGATGTCTGTGCCTCTGCTGGGAGCCAGGAGCTCATCCATCACCCCTTGCCAAACACAGGGCTTGGGCACTGCAAATCCATGTAAATCCTGAGGGGTGATTCACTTCTGAACTCAGTTCTCTCTTGCCTCCTTTAATTCCTCTTAGAGGACTTCTCTGGAATCACAGTGTTGCCTGTGGAGTTCAGGGTGTCACTTACCTGCCTGAATGTATTTACAGTGTCACCTGAGGCACAGTCTCCATCTACTGACTGCAGAAAAGCTTTAGCTCACACTCAGTGTCTGCATTTATGGATCTTGGTTTGTTGTAGGATTTAGCTTTGTGGTTATGTCCTGCCTGAGCAGGGAAGACTTTGGAGCTCCAAAGCCATCCAAATACTGCTGGCTTTTCTTTACAGCAGTAAATTTAAATCAAACAGAGCCCACAGAAATCGAGTAGGTTGATCCTGTGTCATTTAATCTCAAGCCTGTGAGAGAAATAATTCTGCACAGGGATTTTTAGAGAGGTGCTGTGATATCATTGTGCTGCTTCTGAAAATATTGACCTCTGTCTGTGCAGCTCAACATTTAAGTGTTTTGTGGCTTTTTTTTAATTTGCTTCATCTTGTTTTCTGATTTGAACTTCCAGAAACTGAAGCCAGTGGATTATGAGTACAGAGAAGAGGTTCATTGGACCAAATGCCACGGTTCCCTGGGCATTGGCTCCTTTGGAGAAGTGTACAAGATAGAGGACAAACAGACAGGATTCCAGTGTGCTGCCAAAAAGGTAATTATGTGTGAGAGAGGAGGGTCTCCTGGCACAAAAAGGCACATGGAGATAAATCTCCTCCCAGAGTGAAGTGCTGCTGCAGTTGTGTCCAAGGAGGAACTTCAAGGTGGTGGCAGGGAGAGAAGCACAGGGAGAACCTGTATGTGCACAGGGGTCAAGCTCAGCAGCCAAAATTAAGTTCCTTTGGCCTTAAGGTGTGCTACAGGTGATCTTGGGTGCTGAGCCAGGCCGAGAGGAGGGATGTCTGAGAGACCTGAGTGACTGCAGGGGAGAAGGAGCCGTGTGAGTTGTCTGCTGGTGTAATTCTCATCCTAACCCAAGTCTGGTGTCAGTGGTTACGTGGCAGCTGTTCCCCTGGTGAAAAAGGAATAAAGTAGGAAAAAACCCAAGGCACTGAAGACAGAGAGAGCTTTGATCTGCTTGCAGTGCTGGCACATGCTAGTGAGGTGCTGCTGTCACAGATGCAGCTAAGGACGTGTGTTTTTCCAGAGGTTGGCACAAGAATCCGTTTTGCACCAGGATGTGCCGTTGTCATACAATATAGAAAGCATGTGGACTGTAGCTTGGATCAGGTGTTGATTTGCAGGCTGCCATGGGGACCCCAGGGGGTGCAAGATGAGGAGAACGTGAACTACTTTATTTAAGCTTGAAGAGTTTCATCCCCTCTTCAAACTGATGTTTCTCACATTCCTCCACTAGAAGACTTCACCGAGCGTGTGGGAAGTGTTTGTCTCGAGTACAAAAGATATTAGATGCAAAGAGAACTGGAACTTGCGTTTTTTCAGTTTAAAATGTTCACTTTTCCCTATTTACACTGTGTTGCCTGTGGAAGGATGTAAGTGGCCAAATGGCCAGTTCTTTATCCATTTCAGGTGTCAGCTGTAGAAACAAAGGCCTTTAAAGCATGTAGAAAACTAATTCCTGTTCTGCATCCTCACAGTTTGCATGTGGAATTCTGTGGTGACTCAACCAGCTGGTTTTCTGTCAGTGTGTAACTGTTTAAATGTATTATCCACTTTGCAAATACAAGGACTGGGGAGAAATAGCTGTTCCTAGAGGGCTGTATTTTCAGGAAGGAGGATGGTTGTGCTGAAAAGGGAAACATGGGAGTAGGAGAGGCTGAAGTCTTAAAAAGTGTCAGTTTTTCTCCTAAATATTGGAGGATTTCAAATTATCCTTCTTTATATGGCAGAAATGCATCTTTTAAAGACCAAACTTTGTATCCAGAGTTCTAACGTGCAGATTGGACACCTCCCTGTGATCTTTTTCCTTTTCCATGAGTAACTGTCTCCAATTCCTGCTGCCTGCTGGGTTCGGGGGGACTACCTGACCTTCTTTCACCAGTCTTGGTGTTGGAAGCACCTGCTCTCCGAATTCTTGAGGTGAAAGAAAACTAACTATAGCTGGATTGCTGACAGTGAAGAAACATGATGCATCCTTTCCCACCAGAATCTTAATGACTCATGCTTTCCTTCTGGTCTTTAGCAAATTCTTGCTTTATTTTGCTTGGCTGAATTCAGGGTTTTTCTTTAACCATTTTCAGGATGAATACCACCTAAAACAGTGATTGTGCACACTTGTGGCTGCATTTCATATTCCCTCCTGCTTGGGGAGAGTTGAATTTTTGCCAAGTATTGCACTATCCTCGATTTTTTCCCCCTCTTTCCTGAAAGCAGGATGTTCAGCTGTCAGAATTATCCTTTGACTGAAACAGAAGTTACCTTCCTCCTGAAGGTTCCCAGTCCTCAGCTGTAAGCTGGAGGCATTGCAGCCTGGCTTTTTTCGTTGATAAACCTTCCCTTTTCTCAGACACTAAGGATTTAGGGACTAGTCCAGATCACCCTGAGTGTTGCCACTTACTGCTGTACCCACTGCTAGGGAAGGTCAGGGAATCGCGAAGTTGGAAAAGACCTCCAAGATCAAGTCCAGCCTTTAGATGACCAAGTCCGGTTAAATCCTGGTGTTACACAGAGCCAGCCATCAGAGAGGGGCAGTTCTGCCAGGATTGATCCCAGGATTTGCTCAGTGCTGCCTTGTTTGCCCAGGTCCAGGTGGAACACTTCCGAGCAGAGGAGCTGACGACGTGCGCGGCGGTGACGAGCCCCAGGGTTGTGCCCCTGTATGGTGCTGTGAAGGAAGGCCCCTGGGTGACCATCTTCATGAAGCTGATGGAGGGTGAGGAAGGAACATCTCAATGCAGTGGACATTGATCTCCTCTTCCTCCTGCCCCAGTTTTAATCTGTTAGTTCTTTGATGTGTCCAGAGCGTTAATTCCTGAGCGGGGTGGGATGGGTGTGTGTGATCCCTGCTGGACCAGCAAGGGGCTTTCTGGGGGGGGAATAATTCCCAGTCCTACCTCACTGCAGTTCAAAATGTCTCTGTCTTGATCAGCAGCTGCCAGTTCTCACTAAAACATGCAGCTGGTGCTGGTTTTTGCTTCATGTGGATTTGGCACATGGCACTGAAAAAGGGGATAACTGTCCCAGCAAACCGAGATCCTTCTATTGCCTGAGGCTCTTTTTCCAGCCAGGACCATGGAAAATGGGCTGGGAAAAATCAGCTGGTGACCAGTAGCACCCAGAAATGGCTGATCTGATCACAGAGCAGTTGCTTTTGCCCCAAACCATCACTGTTAAACTGACACTAAGCAAAAAGCTTCATGAATGAGGCCGGGCAGCAAGAACTCTGGGAATAAGCAGAAGGAACAGCCCTTGTGGAAGATAAGGGCTGTCAGACCTGGAAATCCTCACTTTTTCATTGGAAACAACCAGGAATGCTGATGATGCTGGGAAGAACTTAAAGATAAGCTAACGTGGACTCTCTGGATTCCTTTTTAGGTGGCTCCTTAGGGCAGCTCATTAAACAGAGCGGCTGCCTGCCAGAGGACAGAGCCCTCAGCTACCTGGGCCAGGTGTTAGAGGGTCTGGAGTATCTTCATGCTCAAAACATTCTCCATGGAGATGTCAAAGGTAGGGTGGTGCTTGAGCTACCTTGTTCTTCCCTTTTCCTTAGAAGAGGCTTGGAGATTAAGTTCTGGGATTACTTACTGGGTTTTGAGATCTGTGTTTGAAATTAGAGTTTCCCTTGGTTCTGAACTGCTGGGAATGTCATATTTGTCACCTCTGTCTGTCGTCCAGTGGGTCTGACAGGCTGCCCCACCACTGGGGTACAAGAATCTCCAGGGCAGGTAATAAGTGGTGGTTTATAAGTAGAGATAGTTATAGCTCTGTACTTACTTAAGCCAGTGGCACTCCACAGGAGTAACAAACCCTTTGGGCTCAAAAAAACCTCTGGTTCTGTGGGGTTTTGACACTTTTTTTTCCATCTCAGTGACCATAACACAGAGGAGACTAATGAAACTCTTCCCTCTGCAGCTGAGAACGTGCTGCTGTCTGATGACGGGAGCAGAGCCCTCCTGTGTGACTTCGGCCACTCTGCTCACCTTCATCCTGACGGGCTGGGGAAGTGCCTGGTCACAGGTGAGGCTTTGCTGCTGCCTTTCTCAAGAAGAGCCCTCCTGACTCATTCTTTCTAGTGAACATTTACGTACTGCCTCATTTGCAAGCAACTGTATTTTCCAGCCCGAACGTTGCTCACGGTGCCTCATTTATTGGTATTACTGTGGTGCATCTGACAGCCAAAGCGACCTCAGGTTTGGGAGGGGATGGTCCTTATCTCCCAGGTTAGAAGGCTGCTGTGTTTTTTGTAAGACCATGTCAGCATTTGGTGTTTTGTCCCTGCAAGAAACCACATTGAGACTTTAAAAATCCTACTCTGACTTGTCGTGTAACCTCACCAAAGAGCTGGGGAAGAATCCCAACATCCACCAGAGCAAAATGCCTTTTTTTTTTTCGGTCAGTTAGATTTTACAGTGCTTCTTAATGCAGCTGTTAAAAGGGAAGGGTATGTTTTCTAGTGTCAAGCTCATGTTTTGCTGCCCAAATTTGCTTGGAAGGGGGGTTTAATCCCTATTCTGTGTGTAAGGGATGGGTCTGATAAGGAGCTGTAGACTTGGAACAGTTTATAAGAGCACTCAGTGCTGTTTTTTGGGTTGAGGTGGAGCCTCTCTGCTCTGGAGCTAGGCTGGGAGAGTTCACCTGGAGAAGGCTCTGGGAAGACCTGAGAGCCCCTTCCAGGGCCTAAAGGGGCTCCAGGAGAGCTGGAGAGGGACTTGGAACAGGGGCCTGAAGGGACAGGACAAAGGGGAACTATTTTAAACTGAAAGAGGAAAGATTTAGGTGGGATATTGGGACGAATCCCTCCCTGGGAGGGTGGGGAGGCCCTGGCACAGGTTGCCCAGAGAAGCTGTGGCTGCCCCTGGATCCCTGGAAGTGTCCAAGGCCAGGTTGGACAGGGCTTGGAGCAGCCTGGGCTAGTGGAAGGTGTCCCTGCCCATGGCAGAGGGTGGCACTGGATGATCTTTAGGGTCCCTTCCAACCCAAACCATTCCATGGTTCTCTGGAGGTGACTTGTCTCTCGCTTCAGCTGAAAAGTCGAGGATTCTGCCTCAAGGTTCCCACCTTGAACTGGAACTGTTCTCTGGCCTACAGTGAGTTTTCCAGCAGTGAGTTTTCTTCTGCCTGGCTTTAGGGAACTACGTGCCAGGCACAGAGACCCACATGGCCCCGGAGGTGGTGATGGGGAAGCGCTGTGACTCCAAGGTGGACGTGTGGAGCAGCTGCTGTATGATGCTGCACATGCTCAATGGGTGCCACCCCTGGACCCAGTACTACAACCACCCCCTGTGCCTGAAGGTGAGTGACCCAGCCGCTCTCCAGAGCCAGTAGATGAGCTGCCAAAGCTTCTTATTCCTGGCCAGGGATCCAGCTGGGCATCTCACACAGTGCCAGCCTTGCTTTGGGAGCTCAGCATTCCCTGTGCCTCTGACCTCTGTGCTGGGGCTGCTCCTTTCTTACCTGGCTCATGACTTGGGTGTGACTTTTTAACCATTCAGCTGTAATAAAGTTGCTGCCCAGCTCTCATTTAGTGCTTTCATTTCAGCTGGAAACGCTCGGGGGGGTGGGAAGAACCTTCCTGATCAAATGAAGCCTCTCTGGTGTAACCTCTTTCACTTCCTGTTTGTTACACAGATCGCTAAAGAGCCGCCTCCTCTCAGGGAAATTCCACCTTCCTGCAACCCTCTCACTGCTGAGATTATTAAGCTGGGTCTGGAGAAGGAGCCTCTCCAGAGGGCATCTGCAGCAGAGCTCAAAACTAAGACCAGCGTGGCACTTGAGGAAGGTAGAAATGTCCTAATGCAGCTAAAGCTTCACATCCCCACTGGGAGAGTTGCTGGATATGTCAGAGTGATCCCTTGGGAAGCACCAGCCTGTTTTACTGCCCAGTGGTACCCATTTCCACAGGTTTCAGCATTGATGGATATTTTGGGTTGATGGCTTTTGCCCACAGCTGAGTGCTTCTCACCCAAATAAATTACAATTTCCTGTGTGCTGTCACATGCTCTTCCTTCTCTGCTGGAGGAGGTGTTGTGCTCTCTGTGGCTTTCTTCAGGTGTGTGCTAGGCCTGGGCTTGTGGCAGCTGAAGCATCAGCTGCAGCTGGAGAGCCTGATATGCAGCAAAACAGCAAGCAGAGGTCTGTTGCATCCTCAGCTGTAGCTCATACTTGTGGTCCAGTCTTGCCTCTAAGACTATCATAATTTATTTCAGCTTAATCCTGCTGAGTGGTTCTGTAACACAGCAAGAATTTGTGGAGGTGTCTGGTTGTGTGCTTTGCAGAAGCTGGGCATTTTGCAGCAAATACACCTCAGAAGCTCCTCCGGTGAAGGAAGACTTTTACATCTTTTTTTTTTTTCTTTATTTGATAATATGTGATGTTTTCTTGGCTTTGCAGTGGGAGGTGTGAGGAGCCCCTGGAAAGGCGAATACAGAGAGCCCAGGCATTTATCTCTGAACAAAGAAAACAACCCCCAGACGTCCCTGTCCCCCACAGTGAGCCCGGTTTCTGAGACTGGTTCTGGCCCAAAATTGTCGGTCAAAGTCTCCTGTGCCAGCCCAGTCCTGCCACCACCACCCCTGGAGCAAACAGAGGAGGCCGAGGGAACCCGCTGGAGTGAGGACAAGGAATTACCTGAGACCTGGGATCCCCCACCTCTCTCCTCAACTCCTGTGCCCCTGAGGAGCTGCAGCCACGTGGAGAGAGCCACGACCATTTCAGAACAAGAGCTGCAGCAGCTGGAAATTGGTGAGCACTGGGCTGGGGAAAGGATTCAGCTTTTTGCTTGAGAGCAGGATAAAAATACAGCTGCTTTCTCTTGGCCTCCTGACAGTTATTTTTGGGTTTTCAGCTTGGATGTCATTTTGGTTCACAGTTCCTTTCTCGTTACACAAATTGCTCAACCTTCCTCTAAATTACCAAAACTAGTAGTTCTTAACCAATTGAATACCCCACAAAGGTAATGAACAGGATTTCCTTCCACTGAGCAGGGGAGGGACCTTCGAAGAGGTGCAGGAGCCTCTTAGAAAACAGCCCATTTCAGACTTATGTAAACAGTGCCAGAATCCCAATTTCACCTGGAATTTTAGGTTTCAAACACCATTCTTTTAATCAAGGGGTAAGCTAGGGTAATAACAAAGGGGTGGCAGATGTCAAGCAAAGCAGTACAGTTAAAATCAGTCTGCAACTCTTTTTTTCTGGACACTGGAAAACCTACAGCCACCAGCCAAAGAATTTGGTTGCCAGCAGCAATCCCGAATTGGAAGACCAGCAGTAAATTAGTGTGGCAATCACATAGTCCAATTCCATTGCCCCGGTATAATACAACATTTCAGGGCTTTTTTTTCCTCATATTTTCTATTTGTAAGTGAATTTAAAACCTCAAAAGGTGGCTAAAAATGTAACTGTGTCAGAGAAGTGAGGAATGGCATTTTAGGGGTAGCTGAGGGGTTTGTTCTCAAATGGCTTTGGATCTCCCTCAGCAGCGTTTTAGAGGCTGGATGTTATCAGTGCAACTTGCTGCAAGAGCTCAGTGCATCACTTTCACCTTTCCCTGGGCGTGGTAATGCAGGTGGATCTACAGTGACATCTCACAGGTGTCAGAGTGGGCAAGAACTGGGGAATTTTGGGTGCTGCATGTCATTGCACAATCCTTTTTGGTCCTTTCTGGCTCAGTTTCCCTGCCTTCAGTGCTGGCTGTACCCTCTGCTCAGTCGTGTGTCGTGTTTTACTGACACCAGTGTCAATGTTCATCAGCTAAAGCTGAAGAAGCTTTGGGAATTAATTGCAGATAAGAGCAGAGGGGCATGGAAGGAACCACTGGGAATGTTCTCCCTTTTCTTTTTGCTGCAGAACTGTTTCTGAACAGCCTTTCCCAGCCTTACTCCCTGGAAGAGCAGGAGCAAATGCTCTCCTGCCTGAGCATCGACAGCCCCTTTGTGTCGGACGCCAGCGAGAGGGTGAGTGGGAATGGAGGCAGGGATGAGGGTTTTCTCTGGAAAACTGGGGGCTGTGACCAGCAGAGATCTGGAGTTTCTCACTGTTGTTGACACCCAGTTTGCTGGAGAGAACCTTGCGAGGAAAGCTTTGTCCGGGCACAGAGGGGTGTTGAGGATTGTGGTTGTGCTTCAGTTCACTGTCCAGCCTGGATCCTTCCCTCCAGAGGCTTTCCTGTGCTCTCTGCTCACTCAGGAAGCTCCAAGGGTGTGGATGTGGAAAATCCCACCAGCCTTGACCCTCTGTGTGCAGGAGCTGCTCCAGGCTGGACCAAGCAGCTGTGCAGGTTCTTCTTCTGGCCACCAATGGGAAGTTTGGGGCAAGACCAGAACAATGAAGCGGGAAAACAGAGACCAAATCTTGGCTCTTCATTCCCAGCCTCTGGATCTGTTCTCCATGATCTTACTTTAACCCACTGATGCTAATGAATGCGTAGTCCAAGATACTGAAATACTAATTTTAATTATTTTTGTTTGCTCTGTCTCTGGTGTTCCTAAGGCAGGAAATGCCAGTGAGAAGCACTGAACAAGCCTTGTTGGACCAGGGGAGGGCAAAAGCCCTTCAATCATAGTTTTCAAAGACATGGAGTCCCAGATTTTTCAGCCTGACATCTGCAGGAGCCAGCCCTGGCTGGGAGCAGCTTTGTGTCCTGTTTCTGTCCCTCTTCTCAGCCTTTTTGTGGAGGACTGGGAGAGTTGTGTGCAGCAGTTCAGCTGTTGGCACACTCGGTGTGCAGTGACTGACTCTGCTTGGTTTCCCCCTCTAATTCCTACCCCGTACATTTAATTTGGCTTTGGACTGGGACTGACCATTGTGCTGATGTTGTCAGATTGTCCTTCCATGGCTCAAGGATAACACAGACCCTTCCCAGCAGCACAGCAGTGCAGGGTTGGTAGTTGTTTATGCAGTTCATTGTTTTTCCTGTGTGTTTCTAATGTCAGTAAGTGACAGATATTTTACGTGATGCTTCATTCTCCTGTCACTCAGTGCCACAAACCCCTCTTTTTTCATCCAGCTTTTCAGCTGATTATTGATTTAACTATGGAGGATATCTCATAATGCCTGTGAACTGTTGCATTGCTATTCATTCCCTTTTCCAGGTGGCATGTGAATGTTGCCTGACTCACAGCCCAGCCTTAGATCCCCGTGGATTTCCACCTTTTCCTTTAATGTTTCCCTCCTGCGAGCTCATTTTCTTTTAGGAGCCTTTTGACAGACTTGTGGTTATTTCTGCAGAACTCCATGAAGGCTTCTCAGAGCTTGAGGGACACTATGAGCTCTGGGATTCATTCCTGGAACAGCCAGGCAGACGGACAGAGCTTCAGCTGGAACAACCTGCTGAGCCGCAGCCGGCACACCGACACCCCCAGCTACTTCAACGGTGGGTCTGGATGGCTGCAGGTGGGATAAAAATGGTCAGGAATCATTTCCTCAGTGTCTAGAGGGAATGGGAAATGGGTTCTTTGAGCTCTTTTTATCCTTCAGTGGCTGTGTCAGCGCAGACCCTCCTGAAGATGGGTTGTGAGGAGGCGCAGTCCGCCCCGCTCACGGATGGGTGGGAGACACTGGGGTCTGTGCAGTGAAATCCAGGGAAGTTCCTGAACACCCAGAGCCTGTCCAGCTGTGTGTGCCCTGCCTTGTGTGTTCAGCTATGTGTGCCCAGCCTTTTGTGCAACTGCCATGTGCAAGGATGTGCGTTTTATAACCATAAACGTCCACAAAGTAATTTTGGGGGCATGTTGTGCAAATCAGTACATCCCTTCAGCTGCTTCCCTGCTAAATCCAGCTCTGCTCTGAGTCATTGTTGTCTTCAGGAAGCTCCATGCTCAGCAGAAGAACTACATAGATGAAATGCTTAGGGACAAAAAGGAGTTTTTTCCCCCTGTGTGTGCCTTGTCAGTCAGTTCTCCTGTGGACTGTGAGGTCGTAACGACTCCTCTTGTGCATTCCAGGAGTGAAAATCCAAATCCAGTTGCTCAGTGGAGAAAACTTACACATCAGGGATTTCCACAGGAAAAAAGTGGGAGACATTGCCACGGGGATAAGCAGCCAGGTGAGACACAAACTGGGAGTTGAGTGATTCCTTTTGTCTGAGGAGCAATTTCTTCCCTAACACGGCCTCATAACACCTGAAATCCAGGGACCAGGAATTGTTCAAGGGCCCCAGTGACACCTTTGGTAACAGAACTTCAGTGCTGCTGTTGTGAGCGTGGTGCCAGAGGATGTTTTTTGAATCACTGAATCATTAAGGTCGGAGAAAGACCTCCAAGATCATCCAGTGCAACCTTTGACCAAATCCCACCATGCCCACTCAACCATACCTTGGAAGTGCCTCCTCTCTGCGTTTTTTGAACACTTCCAGGGATGGTGACTCCACCACTGCCCTGGGCAGCCTATTCCAATGCCTGACCACTCTCTCAGTGAAGATATTTTCCTAATATACAACCTGAATCATGAGCCATTGCTAATTGTCATAGGGACAACAGGGATCTGCATCTTAGAGTAGCTCTGCTGCAGCTTAAAAAATCCTTTTCCTCAACTGTGAAGATAAATTCTTTCCCCTCTCCCTAAAGATGAATCACTGTGTGCCTTTTTCATCCTGAGCAGCAGCATCAGCTCAGGGAAACAGGCTGTGTTTGGCCATGGTGCTTCCAAGTTGTTTGTTTGGAGGAGATGCTGGCACACTGCAGTGAACCCCTCTGTGGGCATCCTTGGCAGTCCCTGAAAGAAACTCCCAGAGTGTCTGTGGGACTGTGACTCATCCGAGTGTAAGATGTGCTGTGAGAGAGGTTGCACCAGTCCAGAAAGTGTTGCAGTGGTGCTGGTTCTCTTTGGTGGACTTACAAAGCCAAATACCAGCGACCTGCAGAGGAGTTCACTCACCCAGACACAGGCAGCTCAGGAGCCCCCAGCAACGACCCAGAGCTCGTGGGAGCAGTTTGGCAGCGGGGTGGGCACTGCCCTGTCCAGCTCTCAGACACCCCCTCACGGGAGAAGGTCGGGATGTTGCTGCCAAGCCCAAGCCTCTCTCTCCAGGCTCTTTCCTTGCCCTGGGAAGCTGTTTGCTGGGGCTGATAAAGGGACAGGATGTTCTGAAGGAGGCTTGAAGTGCCACTCTGTGTGTTCTGCTCCCCAGATCCCAGTCCCTGCGTTCAGCCTGGTCACCAAGGAGGGGCACCCGGTGCACTATGACATGGAGGTCCCCGACTCTGGCATCGACCTGCAGTGCACCCTGGCCCCCGACTGCAGCGTCAGCTGGACCTGGCGCGTCAAGCATGGCCAGCTGGAGAACAGGCCCTGAGGGCCCTGCCTGCTCTGGAGGTTTTTACCTCGTGGAAAGAAGGAATTACAAAAGCTTCCAACCTCCCCTGCCGTGGTGGAGCACCAGGCGCAGTGGCTGGTGTTTGTGCTGCAGCGGGACGGCGGCTCCACTGCGCTCGGGCCTCACTTCTGTCGCCCGTTCTGACCCAGTTCCAAGGCATGTCCTGAGCTCAGACGTTCCCCAGGACAGTGGGAATTACTTGTTTTGGGTGTGAGTGTTAGAGCTTGAGGATGGTGGGTAGAAATTCCTGCTTTTCAGAGGAATGTGGTTGTGCCTTTCAGGAGAGCAGGGGGGTTGGGTGAGAACTGTGGCTCAGCCTCCGAGGTGAGGCCAGGAGCTGCTGGGCTCACCCAGAGGAGGAGATTGGGTGCCCTCAGTGCAGCTGGGGTTGGTTGTGCTGCGAGGAGCTGCCTGACTTCCTTCCAGATGGAGGAAAAAACACTTCTGTAGGCTTTGGGGAGCGTCATCTCCACCTCCAGCCTATTGCACGGGGAGAATCGACAGCAGGAACTGGCTGGTTCTTGGTTTCACCTCCCACCCTTCCCCGCAGACATTTCCTTCTTGAATCAGAAAAGAACTTTGTTCCCAGAAAGAGCTTTGCTTGCAGCTCCCACTTGCAGGTCTTGGAGGAGCTGGTGCTCTCTCTGGTGTCTCTGGCAGACAGGGCAGGAGGAGGGTATGGAATTCCTTGGTGGGGAGGTGGAGGGGCTGTTCCTCCATCCTGTTCCCACTGCTCGGATGGGACTTCAGGTGAACTGTCCCATCCAGACAGCTCCCCAGGAAGGGGAGGGGATGGTGGCTCTGTGAGCTCTGACAGGGCTGAATTTTGCTGCAGAGTTTATATAAATCTCCCTCCCAGCTGCCAGGGCTGAGCCCGGTGCCCCAGCTCTGTTGGCCCAGCCTGGCCTCACCAGGCCTCCCATCCTCCCCTCATTTCCAGCTGGGTTCACGGAGTGGGATGGGCAGCTGGGCCCGCAATGCCTTAAGCTTTGAACTATTTTTGTACTGATTTGTGAATGTTTGGAACATACTGAAACCTCACAGGTCAAATTCAGGTGGGGGGGTGTTGCTCACCCTTCCCCAGCCCAGAAGGAAGCCAGAGGGAGGTGTGAGCCCTGAGTGTGCTTGTTCAGGACTGCTCCAAGGCCTGGCACACCTGGAAATCACAGCCCCTCGTGGTGGCTGTGGCTCTCCCAGAGCTCTGTAACTGCAGTGGCCTCCAAGCAGGGGCTCTGCATCCAGGCTGAGCAGAGAAACAGCTCCTGAAAAACCAGGTGGGCCCTGCTGGATCCAGGGAGGTCTGGGGCACACAGTGGGGCAGGAATGCTGGCAGTTTTCCCAAGTGAAGCTCACTTGGAAAGTAGCTGGGGAAAGTTAAACTCTGGGCCTCCTTTTTGAGGACCAGCACTCGTTAGAGAAGGGATGCTCTTCCCTTTGATCTCCCAGATCATGGGCTGGTTTTGCCACACCAGGCAGTGACATCCTTATAACCAGAAAACTCCAGTTGTTGATGTAATAAAAAAGTGGAGCTCTTGAAGAAAAAATGAAACCTGTCACCACTCTGGGTATATTTTTTATAGCACTTTTTGTTCTAAAGCACTTAATATGTTGTCCAAAATAGGCACCTAATTATATCTGTAATGCCACGTTCAGAGGCTTTTTAGTAAATAATTAACACATTACACACGTGTCTTCCAGGAGGGAGTGGGGGAAGGGGTAAATTGGCTCAGTTCCTTTTGAGGTGCCATAGACTACTCAGAATTTAAGCTCTGGAGCAGGAGGGAGCAAAGTGCCTCTTCCAGGGTTCCCAGGAGCTCCCAAGCACGTGCCTGGCTCCCTTCCTTGGCTTCCTCCGAGAGGGAAAACCTCTTGGTTGTTTCTGAGGAGTCTGTGGTGATGTGTCACTCCCAAAGCAGGGTGGGTTCCACCCCAGAGGCTGCACCTCGTGCTCCTGGTGCCTGTGAGGTGCCCCTGCGTCCTGGTGTGTGGGGCTGGAGCAACAGGACTGTCCGCAGGACTCTGCACTTCATCCACAGCATTAACCCCAACTCAGGCCACCTGCACGAGGGGTGGAGGGCAGGAACCCCTCCAAGATGTCCCTGTGGGTCCCTGGAGGTGTGTGTGCTGCACCCTCCCGCCGGCATTACCCAGGATCTCCAGCCCCTTTGTGCTGTCCAGAGCCCTGTCCTGTTTTGTGGCCACCACCAGTGACCGAGGGAGGCTGCGGGTTCCCAGGGCCGTGGTGTCAGACCCCTGGGTGAGCTGAGGTTCTCCCAGGGAGGGTCTCCGGGCCGTGGTCCCAAACAAGCCTGAGATCCCTCAGCTCCCTCCTGCTGCCAGGACAGTTTCCTGTCCCCTTGGCTTCCCGTGACAGGCAGAGACAGTCCTGCTTCCAGGTGAGTTCGGTGCAATAATGACAGGAGAGAGGCGAGGAAAGCTCTTCCTCAAAATTTGGCTGGAGCTGTGAGGTTTCATAACGAGTGTTTAGGACAGAACCCCGGCTCGGGGCGGGGAGGACGAGCAGCAGTGGGAGTGATAAACACAGATGGCTCTTGTCGTGCAGCTCCTTCCGAAAGTCTGGAAAAATCGCTGTCGGTGAGGGAAGGTGGAGCTGAGGAGCAGTTTGGGATGGGCAGTTCTGGTGTGGGGGAAGGTGCTGGAAATGAGGAGCTTGTGTGGAACGAATGACACTTTATAAAACTGTGATTTCTTGACCTGCATTTTCACAGGGAAAAAAATAAAGGGTGAAAAAAAAAAAAAGAATTTTTTTTGTCTCATTGCTGGTAGTTTGATACATTTTCCAAGGAACAAGAGGGTGGTGCTGAGTAAGATGCTTTTCAGGAAGAGAAGCCTGGTCTGATGAAATTCTGCTATGTATTAATTAGCCTTGGGTTTGGGGGATTCAGGGAGAGATCAGGGAGGGTGGTTGGCACTGACCAGGCTCCCCAGGGTTTGGGCACGGCCCCAAGGCTGCTGGAGCTCCAGGATTGTTTGAACAGTGCTCTGAGGGACAGGGTGGGATTGTTGGGGTGTCCTGGGCAGAGCTAGGAGTTGGAATCCATGATCCTTTCGGGTGCCTCCCAGCTCAGGATATTCTGTGATTTCTGGGGATGAAGAGGCAGCAATAACTTTGATGGATCTAAGCATAGGCTTTGGAGCATATCCTGACATATCTCCTTCCAAAAAGACAGTCCCTTTCCCTCCCTCTGTCCTGTTCCAGGGGATTTGCTCCCTCAGGAGCTGCTCAGTCTCCTGGGAGGTGCAGCAGGTCCAGGCTCCAGGGCAGGGCTGAGGCAGCAGAGCCCTGCAGGGCCCCCACACCCCTCGCTGCTGCTGCTGCTGCAGGACCTCAGTGTCTGTCTGCACCGAGCTGGTGCCCTGCTGTAACCCAGCCCAGGGGCTGGGTGCCGTGGCCGGTGAGTGAGGACAGGTATCCTGAAACACTTCTTTTTGCTGTCATGCACCCCCATGTCTGTGCTGTGAGCACAGAACTCACATCAGCTGTCCACAAAAACGTGGGGGTGGTTTGTTGCTGGAATCACAGGTTGGTTTGTGTTGGAAGGGACCTTAAAGATCATCTCATTCCACCCCCTGCCACGGGTAGGGACACCTTCCACTAGCCCAGGTTGCTCCAAGCCCCGTCCAACCTGGCCTTGGACACTTCCAGGGATCCAGGGGCAGCCACAGCTTCTCTGGGCAACCTGTGCCAGGGCCTCCCCACCCTCACAGGAGAAGAATCTCTATCTAACATCTAATCTAAATCTCCCCTCTTTAAGTTAAAAACTGCTCCCCCTTGTCCTAGAACTGACTGCCTGTGTAAAAAGTTGCTCTCCCTCTGTTTTTAAAGCCCCCCTTTAGGCCCTGGAAGGTGCTCTCAGGTCTCCCTGGAGCCTTCTCTTCTCCAGGTGAACCCCCCCAGCTCTCCCA
>VZRE01007594.1:17457-30249 GCA_013396775.1 Cephalopterus ornatus | reverse complement strand
GACATTTAATTTTATATGTAATTTAATTTTAAATTTGATTTAATTTAATATTTTATTTTATTTATTTTATTAGCTTTTATTATATTTTATAATTTTTATTTTATTTTTATGAGTTTATATTTTGATATTTTTATTTTATTTGACCTTATGATTTATTTTAATTTTATTACTTTTTAGTATTTTATTTTTTATTATTTTTAATATTTCTTTTAATATCTTTAATGTATTATTATTTTTAAAAATAAATTTTACTTATTTTATTTTACCTAATTTTATTTTATTATTTTTTATTGTTTTATTTATTTTATCTTTCTTTTTATTTTATTATTATTAATTTTTATTATTTTATTTTGTTATTTTTAATTTTTTATTTTATTTTATTATTTTCCTTTTTATTAATTTTCATAAATTTTTTATTTTTTAAATTTTATTTTAATTTCTTTTATTTATTTATTATTATTTTAAAAAATAAATTTTACTTGTTTTATTTTACCTTATTTTATTTTAGTTTCGTTTATTTTTATCCTTGTTTATCCTGCTTTATTTTACTTTATCTTGCCTTATTTTTCTTATTAAAATTGATTTTGCTTTTATTTTATTTTTATTTTTTACATTTACTTTCATTTTATTTATATAATTAATTTTTGCTTTAATTTTTATTTTCCTTCTTAACTTCCGCATTTATTATTTTATTACATTTCAGTTAACTATTTCACATCAATCTCATTTCACTCTATTATTTTTTTATTTTAAAATGTCTGGGGCTTATGTTTTATAATTTCATTTATTTATTTCATTTTTTATTTTATGTCCTTTTCATCTTATAACAATTTGTCACAATTCTATTATACACTTTATTTTTACTTTATTTTCTATGATTATGTACTACTTCATTTTATTTATTATTTCGTTTACACTTTGATTTCTTATTGTCTATGATTTCAGTTTATTTTTCCTTTATTTCAAAATCTTATTTATTTCATGTCCCGGGGCTCCTGCGGCTCTGGCATCACTGAGAGTCACTCTAGAGCACTGACAGTGCTGACAGGGCATTAATCAGATGAGATTTGGTGAGATTTGCTTAGATTTGGTGAAATTTGGAGACATTTACTGAGATTTGGTGGAATTCTGTGAGATTGACTGAGATTTGGTGAAACTGCCGGAGATTCGGTGAGATTCACAAATACATGGTGACATTTCATGAGATTCACCAATATTTGGTGAAACGGACTGAGATTCGGTGAGATTCACAGATATATGGTGGCATTTCGAGGGATTCACCAACATTTGGGGAGATTTGGTGACATTCAGGGACATTTCCTGAGACCTGTCGAGATTTGATGAGACTTGGTGAGATTCACCAGTATTTGGTGAGGTTCACCAACATTTGTTGAGATCTGGTGAGACTGACTGAGATTTGGTGAGATTGATGGAGATTTGGCGAGGTTCACCAGTATTTGGTGAGATTCAGCAATATTTGGTGAGATTTGGTGCCATTTAGAGAGATTTATCAAGACTTGGCGAAAGTTGCCCAAACCTAAATGTGAGGAGACACCTGCTGAGCGATGGGTGGGCGATGGATCCAGAGGGGATCCCGGTGCCCCCGGGGTCCACCGTGGTCCAGACCTTTCCCCACAGCTCCCAGGCCAGACTCCAGCGTCACCGTGTCCGTCCGGCTCTCGCGGCATCTCCGGTCCCCCAAGCCCTGCCGGGGTGTCAGACCCGGCCCTCGGCACCGCAGGGACCAGGGGAACGCGCCAGACCTGTTCTGCCGACCTGTCCCACCCTCTGCAAACCCCAAATTCCAGGTGGGGGACACGCCACCGCTTCCCGAGGTTCCCCTGGCGTGACGCTGCGTCATCTGTGGGGATTTGGGAGGTCGGCGAGGAGCTGTGGGGGAGCTCGGCAGCGCCAAAATTGGGGTCACCCACATCTGGGTTTGTTCTCATTTTCCAGAGCTCCATTTTGTGGTTTAAATATCTTTGTTTCATTAAATATTTCAGCGTCTTGTTAATTATTTTACGTTTCGTTCCCTGACCAGGGTTTTTAAGGGGAGGCCCGGTGGGGACAGGGACAGCCACCCCAGCGCAGTCCCAGAGGGGTGTTCAGGGGGGAAGATGTCACCAGGACCATGTGTAGGACCAGGGCTTGCACCCAGAGCTGTCCCACACTGGGCTCTGCTATTGGGCAGAGAGGACCCCAAGGTCTGGGATCCCCATAAGCATCCAGCTGCATGCCAGGATCATAAAATCATGGAATGCTTTGGGTTGGGAGGGACCTTAAACCCATCCAGTCCCACCTGCCGTGGGCAGGGACACCTTCCACTAGCCCAGGTCGCTCCAAGCCCCGTCCAACCTGGCCTTGGACACTTCCAGGGATCCGGGGGCAGCCACAGCCTCTCTGGGCGACCTGTTTGGGATGAAATCCAAGTGCTGCCGGAGGCTCCCAGGCCCACGCTGGCAGCACCTTCCTGCCCTCGGCTGGGAAAGGTGAGAAGGAGGCTCGGGATCGCCGGCAGGAGCAGGACCAGCCCAACAGTACCATCTCCTGGCCGCGGGGAGGGCTGCGGGGGGGTGGAGGCTGTGAGAGCCGGCTCGGTGCTGGGAAGGACGGGGCTTGTGGCCCCCTTTGCACGGGGAGGTGTTCCATGAGGGATTTTGGGTTCTGTGGGCACAGAACCGAGCTGGAAAGAGAGCCGAGGCTGGATCTTGGGCTGCTGGAGGTGGTTGGTGCGGGTTGGACGTGGCAGTCCTTGCACCAGTGATAGCAGGAGGATGAGGGGGAGGGCATCCTGCCCACTCCTCATCCCACCCCAGACACAGGGATGACTCCAGAGACTGGAGACCACCCAAAGCAGCGGTGGTACCTTGGCTGGGGGGACTTCATGACTCTTCTCTACTCTTCCCCTGGGTGCTGCACCTTCTGGGGATGGTTGTTGAGCTCCTGTGACCACAAAGAGCCTCCTGACCCCTCAGAACCTGTCTGAGACATGAGCTGGGACCTTTGGGAAGCGAGGACACCCCAGTGGGTGTCCCCTTCAGCTGGGGAGCTTTGCTGAGAGGTGAAAGCATCACAACTCAGGTGTTCCTGACGTTCCTTCAGCACATTCTCTCTCCATTGAGCCACCCCTGCATCTGTCACCACCATGTCCTTGTCACTACTAAGTCCTCACACCCTCGTGTCTTCTCTCACCACTTTTCTGGTGTTGGATACATGAAGGTTTATCTGACAACTCAAATTACCCCGGGGCTCTTCACTCCCTGCAATAAAAGTCCTTAAAAAAAAACCTTTTAGAAACGACACATTCAAACAATCATCTTAAATATGTGCCCAGGGCTACAATTTTTTACATTAAGGTTGATTTCAGTTTGTTTTCTTAATTAATTTCCATTCCCTGGAAAACACTCATGCAGGGCATTGTATCTGCTGGGGTTTTTTTCCACTGAATTTGTAGGTCCACAAATAAAGAAACAATCAAACATTTTCTTGATGTTGGAGCTACCCAGGCAACATTCCCTCATCCAAATAAGCGTTCCCAGATCTGGACTGTGCAGCCCAGGGTAAACCCAGGGTTATCAGATCCCTTGGAACAAGAGGATTAAGCTCCTGAAGCTTGAGGGTGTTTGGACAGCTGACCCCACCTCACATCCCTCCAAGGAGCTGGACCTGGGGGTACCTGAGATAAGATGGGAACCACCTCTCAAGGTTCTCCAGGGGGCATCTTTCATCCTTTCTGCCTCCATGGAGGATTCCTGAGGATTTCAGGACCTACTCTGAAGCTGTGTGCCTGAACTGAAGGTCAGTCCAAGGGTCTGTCTTGCTGGAAAGACCAAGATCTTAATTCCTTTGCCTCTGAGATGCTGAGATTAGAATTCTATTTTCAGTGCTGCTGAATTTCTCAGTGGCTGTAATGAGTTCCAGGTATAATTCCACCCTTCATTCCTTCCTGAATTGCACATTTTAATGTGCTAAGCCATGGGAAGCAGCAGAAGGAGAAGAAACATGTGCCTTCTGTCAGGAAATCAGCTTCTTCTGAAGGCAAATCAGTTTTTACAGTATAAAATACAGGATTAGAGCAAGAAACTCTGTGTCTGGAGTCCTGGGACTTGGATTTTCAGGCCCGCGAGGAGTTTGGAAAACAGAGGAAGATAAACATCATTCCCAACCAGAAATATTTTGGTAATGTCACATGGTAAATAGTTCATCAAGGGATTGATTATAGCAACTTGGTGTTTGCTTATCATCTGCAGCCTGAGCACATTCGGAGGGTTCCCAGGGGATGAGTTTGGAATCCGCGTAACGAGGAAAACACGGGATAGAGAACGAGCAAAAACTGGGATGTGGTGTGTGTGAAAGGGGTTCCTCAGCCTCCCTCTGGTACTCCGGGATGGGAAAACAAATGCTGTGGGTAGAATATGGAATATTTCTGTTTGTTTATTTGTTTCTAAGGAGTTTCTCTTCCCGCTTGGAGCAGCAAATCCATGTCTCCTGCTGAAACCATGGGAGGGAGAGGAAGCAGGTGAGTTCTGTCAGGAGGTGTCTCACCCAGCTGTTGGAGGGCCAGGGTTGGACCCTGTAAGGAACCATGGAATCATTCAGGTTGGAAAAGCCCCCTGGGATCAGAGCCCAACTGTTTCCCCAGCCCTGCCAAGGCCACCACTGACTCACGTCCCCAAGTGCCACATCCACATGGCTTTTAAATCCCTCCAGGGCCGTCAGTGAGTCCACTTCCCTGGGCAGCTGTGCCAGGGCTGGACAACCCTTTCCATGAAGAATTTTTTCCCAATATCCAATACTGGGATATCGTTTTCCCTGGCACAGCTTGAGGCTGTTTCCTCTCCTCCTGTCCCTTGTTCCCTGGGAGCAGAGCCTGACCCCTCCCGGCTCCCCCCTCCTGTCAGGGAGTTGGAGAGATCAAGAAGGTCCCCTCTGAGCCTCCTTTTCTCCAGAGGGTCCCCCAAAGGACTCCTCTTTCTCCAGCAGGAGGTCCACACACCAGTTTCCAAATTAAGTTCCTTCTTAAATTCCACCTCCTGTTTCCAACAAGACCCCGAGCCCTGGGCAGGGCCTGTGACAATCTGACCCACCAGGGCCGTCTGTCCTTCCCGTGGTCAGAGCCACGGACATTGTTAACAGGAACAGCCTTTTGCCACAGAAACTCGAGTCAGGCCTGGGCACTGATAAAGCCCTGCCAGCTGGAGAGTCGATGCCACAACGAGGGGACAGGGAGGTAACACATCCCAAGAGAGGAGCAGAGAAGAGCTATGAAGTCCCCCAGCCAAGGGGCCACAGGCGCTCTGGCTGCTCTACCACCTCCAGAGGCTGCAGGATGCCAAGTCCTGCCGAGGATCCTCCTGCTATGGTGGCCACCAGCTCCCCAGAGTGTTCAGCAAACTCTCCAAAATGGGTTTGTCATCCCCTCTCCAGCAGCAGCTCCGATGGTTGGTGTCCCTTTCATTTGTGTCCCGTGAGCAGCTCTCAGACATGTGTCCCCCACAGGGGGTGGATTTGGTTCTGTTTAATAAAAATAACACTTTCCTCCTCCCCTCTGGTGACCTTGCCCAGGAAGAGGAGGAGGAAGAGTCAAAGCTGTGCCGTATTTGTCACACCTGCTCCTGGCAGTGGGCAGAGGATTGGACTGCTCCACCCAGGGCCCCTCTGTGAGTCCTCTGAGGGGAGCAGCCCCCAGCCCAGCTTCCACAGGAGGTGGGTTTTCAAAGAATCACACAGTGGTTGACGCTGGAAGGAAACTCTGGAGGGCACCTGGTCCCTCCCCCTGCCCCAGCAGGGCCCAGGCCTAGAAAGGCTTTTAATATCTCCAAGGATGGAAAGCACACAACCCACCCTGGGCTACCTGTGCCAGTGCTCCACCACCAGGTTGGAGAGATCAAGAAAGGTTCAGGTGGAGCCTCCTGTGTTTCAGGTGGTGCCCATGGGCTTTGGGCACTGCTGAGAAGAGCCTGGCTCCATCCTCCCTGCACCCTCCCTCCAGGTATTGACGAGACACCTCTGAGCCTTCTCTTCTCTTGTCTGAACATTCCCAGCTCTCACAAACACTCCTCGTGGGGGAGGAGCTCCAGTCTCTCCCTCCTCCTTCGTCGAGCCCTCCCCAGTGTGTCCATGTCTCTGCCGTACTGGGGACCCCAGAACATGGCACAGTCCTTAGGGGTGGCCTCACCAGCACTGAATTAGGGAAGGATCCCCCCTGAATTCAGCTAGCAGTACGTCCTGCAGCCCAGGACCCCACTCACCCCCTTGGTGCCAGGGGCCCACTGACAGTTCGTGGTCAGCCCAGTGTCCAGGTGGATCCTCTCCAGGGCTCCCAGACACCCAGTTCTTCCCCAGCTGCCTCCTCAGGCTGAGGATGGAGCTCACACAGCAGGTCCTGGGCTCCTGCCAGCCCTGCTGGTACCAGAGTTGGCTCAGAAATGGAGAGAAAAGGCCCCAGGGCTCAGTCCTGGGGCCTGTGGGCTCAAGACACATCCCTCCTTGATGATGAGGGAAGACTCTTCCAAGTGAGGGACACCCAGGGCTGCTTGCAAAAGCCACCCCAGCCCCTGTGCCCAGGGCTGGAGAAGAGAAGGGTGGGGAGCACCCTATACCAGCTCCCAAAGGGGAGAGACAGCTTGGGCAGCTTTATCCCACCCCTCCCACTGATTTTGGCAGGGGGAAAAGGACCAGCACAGGGAGTACAGAGATCCTTGGTGCTTTATTGGTGTCAGCTCGAGTCTGGGTGGCCATAGAGAGACAGGAGCACGGGCTCCTTGCAGGGACAGCAGGTACAGCTGTCCCCACACCAGCACAGGGACACTTTGGGACCCCAGAGCTCACAACAGGAGAGGAGGTCTGGGGTCTGGATCCACTGCAGGCTGGAGGGTCATCTTGTGAGCTGCTGGAGTGGATATCACCCCCCCTGCTCCTCTCTCCTCAGCTGCTCTAGGTGGTCCAGGAGGAGGGTGACATAGCCACACTGTCGCTGCTCTCTGCCTCCCCTGGGGCTGCAGTGCTCCCACCATCCTCCTCCTCTTGGTCTGTCAGCAGCTCCGAGGAACCAGGACCTCGTCCGGGCAGAGCCCTGGAGGGTTGTTCCTCTTCTGGGCTGCAGCCCAGGCCTGTGGGAGAGGGGCAGAGGGAATGGTGAGGAGCCATCACCTCCCTCCTGTGCTGGAGGCACCCATGGGGATCAGCTCTGGATCCCAAGAGATCTGGGTCACACCCAGAGTGGGATCCACCTGCTCCAAGGTTGCACCAGAGGGATGAGGATGAGAAGGAACCTCAGGTCCTGGAGCAGAAATGCCACTGTGGGGACACGCTTGAGCGTTTAGTGCACCAGGGCAGGTTGGAAGCTGCCTGGGAGCCCAAGGTGGGGATGGCAGAGCAGAGGGAAGGGTTGGTGGGTGTTTTGGGGCCATCACCTTCCTCCTCCTGAGCCTCTGACACCTTCTTCTCCAGGCTCTGGGACAGCAAGGTCAGCCTGTTGAGGGCCAGCAGGGCTTTCCCTGTTTTCTGCAGGGAAGAGAAGGAACACTGAGCCCCACCCAGAGCCACCCCCATCCCACACCCTCATCACCCCCCCAGTACCTGCCACTTCCGCCGCGTCAGGAACTGCCTGATCCTGTCCTTGGGCAGCGCCTTGGAGCTGCTGGGCTGGGGGTGCTGCAGCCAGGGGTGCAGCAGAGCCCCCGCACTGGGGAGCCGGTGGCTGGGACAGATGGGTGGTCACAGGAGGGCTCCTCCACCATCAGACCCTCAGAGGCACAGAGCATCCCCCTGCCACCACCACACGCAGCACTTCCCCCTCAGCACCCCAAAACCCCACCCAACGCCACCCCCAGGTCCTACCGGGGGTCCTTGTGCAGCAGTTGGCTGATGAAGTCCTTGGCCTGGGGGGAGATCTCTGAGAAGGTCTCCTCCTCAAAGTCCCACCGGGCAGCCGTGATGTTGCTCAGCGTCTCCATGTCCGTGTCCCCCTGGAAGGGGGACTCCCCGCTCAGCCTGGAGAGGTGACCCCAGGACATCAGTGGCAGCTCAGCCTCCCCCCTCCAGCCCCACCTGCCTGTTCCCAGGAGGCCACTCACAGGATGTAGCAGATGACACCAACGCTCCACATGTCCGTGGAGAAGCTCACGGGCTCGAAGGCCACCACTTCTGGGGCCATGAACTCAGGGGTGCCGTGTAACACCTTCACGGGGGTGTCTGGAGCTGCAGAGGAGATGGAGGGGCAGGTGTCTGTCTGGGACCTCCCCAGGACACATGTCCAGCTGGGACCCCCCCTGGAGCAGCCCAGTGACACACCAACCCCCGCCAGCGAATGAGCACCTGTGGAGCTGCCACTCTCCAGTACCCATCATGAGTCTTGGTGCTCTCTTACAATATTTCTGGGTGCTGGGCACCCACAGGCAGAGGGGTCTTGGGGGTCTCCACCTCAGCAGCAGGGCTGGGGACATGTGGGTTTCCCCAGAGCATCTTGTCACCAGGAAGAGTTGGGTTTGGTGGCACCAAGACAGGAGGACACCACGCTCCTGACTGATGTTCTGGGCCAAATCCTGCCCCTGTGATCGTGACATTCCCTGTCTCAGACCCCCAGGACGCCCACTCCTGCCCACCCAGCTTCCGTGCCAGGCCGAAGTCGATGATCTTGACCCAGTGGCTGTTGGGGCTGACGCAGACGATGTTCTCGGGTTTGAGGTCGAGGTGGACGATGGCCCGGCCGTGCATGAACTGCAGCCCCTCCAGGATCTGCCGCACGTACTGGGCGCTGCTGGGCTCCGTGTGCTCGAAGTCGTCGTCCACGATGCGCACAAAGAGCTCCCCCCCTGCCACACTGGGGACAACGAGGAGCCCACTGGGGTCTGCCACCCCCGAGGAGGGGAAGCCCCACCAAGGAACCCAGACTTGATGCTCTGGTTGCATCTCACCACCCTTATCTCCACGGTCTGCAGGTTCCCCATCCATCCCACACCCCACAGCACAGGGACCCCTTTCCAGTGCCACACCGGGCACAACAAGGTGCTGAGGACCCCACTGGGACCTACCAGCCCTGAGGAGGGGCAGCCCCACCAGAGAACCCAGACTCAGCTCGCTGGGAGCATCTCACCAACCTTATACTCAGGGTCTGCAGGTTTCCCCTTCCATCCTACATCCCACACCAGCCCCCCATGGCACAAGGACCCCTTCCCCTCCGTCAGTGCTCCCCCTGGCAGAGCCCAGCAGTGTCCCCACCACCCCCACACATGACTCAGCTCCCCCTCACTCACTACTCCATCACCATGACGAGCTCTGTGGGGCCCTGGAAGGCAGCGAGGCACTGCACCAGGCGGGGGTGCTGCAGCAGGTTCATCAGCTCTACCTCTGCCCGGGCCGCCTCCCTCTCCTTGCCCGTCCGTGTCCGGAAATACTTCCCAGCTCGGATTTTGCCGGAGGCTTTTTCCTGCAGCCGGTACACCTTGCCGAACTTCCCCCTGGGGCAGAGCGAGGATCAGGGGTGGAGGAGTCACCACCACCTCCCTGCATCCCACCAGGGCTGTGCACGGACAGCCATGGACCGCGCCCAGGCGGTGGGAATGTGGGACCCCCCCCACTTACTCTCCCAGCTTCTCCAGCCGCGTGTACACATCCGAGACCTTGTCCTGGGTGTTGATGACCACGTCACAGTGCTCAAAGGTCTCCTCAGCTCCTGGGGGATGGAGCAGGGTGGGCCATGCAGGGCGCCTTGAACATCTCCCCCAGTGCTTATTTCTGTGCCCCCCCACCCCCGCTCCACGCAGGACCGACCACCCTCCCCACGCAGTGCAGATGGGACATGGTGGGGACATGAGGACAGGGGCTGCTGCTACAGGAGCTCCTGGAGCAGCCCAGCACCCTGCAGGTCAGGTTTGGGGTGAAAGGCACTTTCAGGATGAAAAACCCAAGAGAAACAGGGCCAGGGTGGGATGGAGGTTGGTGCTGATTTGGGGGAACAACAGAAGGTCACACCAGTGCTGGGGTCCTTCATGCCTCCCCAGGGTCAGAGGGCTCCACTGTACCTCCTGCCTGGGCCATGGTGGTGTCACTGCCTCCTCACGGGGTGCTGGCACAGTCAGGATGGTGTTGGATGTGTCCTCAAGGCTCTGGCAGCCCTGTGCTGGGGCAGACAATGGCCACGTCTGCACTCCAGCTGCTCCCTGGATCCCTGCACCTTCTCCCTGTTAGTAAACCACCATCACATCTCCACCTGCGCCCACACTCCCCATCCCACCCAAGAGGTCCATCTTGGTGGACCCAAAGGGACCAAACCAAATTTTAAAGCCAGGTCCCTTCTTGGATGGGGATAACCCCCTTTCCAGGAGCGCCTCAGGCTCTAAGCTGATGTTTTTCCCATGGCCCGTCCTGCATCAGCCAGGAAATCCCCAGGAAAACCGCACTTGGAGGGCAAAGGACACATTTCCTTACATGTCGCCTCCGTGCTCCATCCACGGGAAGGTTGGGAGGAGAGGGCTGTGGCACCCAAGGGTGCCAGACAGCAGCACCCAAACCCCACCCCAAGAGTCACAGCACTGACCTGTCACCGTCCTGTCCCAGGCCACCAGCAGGTCCTTGACCCTTTCCCGGTCACTGTAGAGCCACCAGGAAGCTGGAGAGGGAGGGAAGGGGCAATGCTGGGCGTCAGGGACAACTGGGACCACACATATGGGGCTGTCTTGGGGTAGAACGAAGGCCATCCCTCCCTCTCTGGTGTTGGGAACAGCCCTGGCTCCCCCCTCCCTTTCCTTCCCAGCAGGGCGTTTCCGGACTTGGGGGATAAACAACCACCAGCATCACTGAGCCCTCCCCAAATCGTGTCCTGAACCCTGAACCACAGCCCCAAACCCCCCAAAACTCTGATCGGCACTATGTAGGGTCACAGACCTGCCACAGGGCGGGCTCAGCCAGAGAAACCCCAGGGCATGGGGTCTGCAGAGACCCAGCACACCTCACTACCAGGCAGAGAGCTCAGCCCTGCTCTGCCCTCCCAGCACAGATCCAGAGCTTGGAGCCTGTCGGGAGTTAAATCCAGTCCCAGCACAGCCCGCCCCCTTCCCACCCATGGGTGGGTTCCCACCCACACCTGCCCCCCTAATTCCAGCTCCACCTGCAGCCAATATCCCAATTTCCCCACCCTGGGCTTCATCTTCCCCAGGGGAGCTCAGCTCCGGGTTCAGGGAAGTCGAGATGAAGGTGAACGGGGAGTTACAAAACATCTCTGGGCCTTCCAGCCCGGCGATTTGGAGTTAAAAAATGGGGGTTTTCAGCCTTTAACCCCCCAAAAAACAGGGCTGTGTGGCCACTCTGCCTCAGCTTCCCCTGCTATAAAAAGGGAATAATGCCCAGAGCTGAGTCCAGACCTGGCAACCACGACCCGAAACGGCCGGGGCAGCCCCGTGTCACAGCGGGGGTGTCACCCCGAGGTTACCTTCAGTCCGGGGCCGAGATTTGGGGCCGTGCCAGCGCCGCCACACACGTCCCCGCCGCCGCTCCCGCACTCGGCACAAAGTCCGCGGCCTCGGGCAGCGACTGGGGACAAACGGGCGGTGGCAGGGCCACCACGACCTCGCCGTGCCTTTGTCACCCTGCCCTTGGCCGCGGCGGGGCAGAGCCCGGGCCGGGGGTGCCGCGGGCAGGGGGGTCCCCGCGGGCGAGGGATGCGTGTGGATGCTGCCGGCTCGGCGCTCGGCTCGATCCCGCTGGGATATCGACTGGTCCTGGGGACACGATAGGACACGGGGGTGGCCTGGCTGGGGACGGGCGGATGGAGCACGGCTGGATGCATCCCGCCCGCCCGGCGGGGCGTGGATGGAGACCCGGCTGGCACCGCTCCCGACCCCCTGGCCCCTCTCCCGGGCAGGAGGAGGTGGTGCCGGGCTGCCCCCGGCGCAGGGAAGGGCAGGATGCGGCCCAGGAAAGCGAGGGATCCCGGCAGCCGCTTGATGTCAGTGTTGCCCTGACGCTGCTCCCGGTGGCGGACCAAAAAACGAGCAGGAAAAAGGCCAGGAGGGAACAAAGATTTGGGATCTAGGGGATCTGTGGCAGCGCCGGGATGCGGTGCTTGGCTGGAGGGTGAATCCCTTGGGAGCCACATCCCCTCTGGATGGAGCGTCACATCCATGGGGCGTCAACAGCAGGAAAAGCTGGATGCTGGTCCAGGGATTAGGGAGCAGATCCATCCATCCTTTGGGATTTTCCATCCTCATTACTGACAGCACTTCATTTAAGGGCCACCGACCCCTGCTTTGTCCCATGCCTTTGCTTTTGGATTCGGAAATGTGGCCCATCCGAAATGCCCAGTGGTTCATTACCCGCCATGGACACCCTCTCCTTGTGCCTTAAAACATGAATTAATTAATTAATCACTAGCACTCGCACCCAGGCATCCATGTGTTGGATCAAGTTGTTTCCCTAACTGCCTCGGAAAAGCCCCTGGCACGGCCAGGATGGGATTTCCAGGTGCCCTCCCCATCCCAAACCTGCCCACGGGACCCTCCTGATCACCCTGATGCCCCCCTGCACAGCCCCCCCCTACTTTGGGCTGAGTCAGGGCCTTTTGTGCAGATTCAGCTGCTTCTGCTTTTTTGTAGGTCCTACAATAAATGGTGGCACTGCAGGGCTCGGCTGTGGCTGATAATGTGGGGGGGGGACGGGGTCACCTCGCCAGGTCCTGGATCTGATACAGAGGACTTGGGGGGCACAGGGGACATGGGGACAGATGGGGTACTCAGAGCGTTTGGGGGGGACCAGGGAAACACTGAGGGGACAAAGGGGACACTGGGGACAGCG
>VZRE01007591.1:0-21831 GCA_013396775.1 Cephalopterus ornatus | reverse complement strand
GATCCTCACAAGTCTATGGGACCAGATGGTGATGGGAGTGATGGCGAAAGAGCTTGCCAAGCCNCCGTTCTCCATCATTTACCAACAGCCCTGGCTCACTGGGAGGTCCCAGATGATTGGAAGTTGGCGAATGTCACGCCCATCCACAAAAAGGGCCGGAAGGAGGACCTGGGAAACTACAGGCCCGTCAGCCTGACTTCAGTGTCTGGCAAGGTTATGGAGCAGATCATCCTAGGTGCAATCACATAGCACCTACAGGATGGACACAGGATCAGACCCAGCCATCACGGGTTTAGGAGGGGCAGGTCCTGTCTGACCAACCTGATCTCCTTTTATGATCAGGTGACCCGCCTGGTGGATGAGGGGAAGGCTGTGGATGTGGTCTATCTGGACTTCAGCAAAGCTGTTAGAGAGTGTCCAAAGGACAACAACCAAGATGGTGAAGGGCCTTGAGGGGAAGCCATATGAGGAGTGGCTGAGATCACTTGGTCTGTTCAGGCTGGAGAAGAGGAGACTGAAGGGACACCTCATTGCAGTCTACAACTTCCTTGTTGCAGACAAGGAAGAGGAAGGTTGGGAAGAGGAGGGGCAGGCACTGATCTCTTCTCTGTGGTGACCAGTGACAGGACCAAGGGAATGGCCTTGAGGTTGTGTCAGGGAGGTTTAGGTCAGATATTAGAAAAAGGTTCTTCACCCAGAGAATGGGTGGGTGCTGGAACAGGCTCCCCAGGGAAGTGGTCACAGCACCAAGCCTGATAGAGTTCAAGAAGCATTTAGATGATGCTCTTGGGCAGATGGTTATGACTCTTGGGGATGTTCCTGTACAGGGCTAAGGGTTGGACTTGATGATCCTTATGGGTCCCTTCCAACTCAGCATATTCTGTGATTCTGTGAGTGTTTATAGTGCTTAACATTAATTTTTTACAAATTTAGTTGAAATTTGAAGGGGACACCATCTTGAAGCGTGGTGAAAAACACGTGAAAAGTACAGTGATATAAGAAAAACCAGGGACAAATAAGCAGAAGAGAACATCTTAATTTGAAATCAGTTCCATGATAGGGAGGCTCAAGAAAATTAACTCAATTGGGAAAAAAATAAAGAAAAAGGAAAAGAAGAAAAGGGAGTCCTAGGAAAGTACTGCTAAAAGGGTTTTTTCAGGTATAAAATGTAGGTGAGCACTATAAACCCAAGAGATTTTGGTTATTCTTAGTTCAACATTAGGAGCTTGGTCAAACAAAATGCTAATTCTTCTTTCAAATGAAGGTTTTCAATTATAAGACTTTATAATTTTTACTTTTGAGTGCAGCATCTATTGTATAAATAATTCGATGTGTATTTTGGTTATATTTGTGCTGTTTCTAATTCATTTTTGACAAACACAGAACATTTTAATATTTTCATCGATCCATCATTAAAGTATTAGATTCTGTAAAAGCAAGCCAACAAAGGCTATTTTCTTACACTGACTGTCACAGGAGAATAAAACTTAGTTGGAAAGGCTTCAGAAAGATTGTTCCTTGCAATTTTTGTTCCTAATGGTTTCATTGTAACCTAGATACCATTTGCTCAATTTAGGCATACATTATATTATTATATAATGTATTATAATACAAATGCCGTAATTAAATTCATATGGACATGTATTTACTTGCACATAACTCTGTAAACAGAAATGTAAGTGAACCCTAAGTGTATTTCAATAATACATATTTATATCAACTCCATAGGACTTTTTTTGAGATAAAATGCCATCAGATCAGGTGATTTTGTTCCTATTAGGAATAACTGTGAATCCTAGTAAATCAATCTTTGAATGTTATTAGAGTAAATTGGATGAGAACAAGTCTTTCGTGACTTACCAATTGCAGAACTGGATAGTATCTACCTTCAAAAGTAACAGAAAGCATTTGCAAGTATTTTCTCTGTAAGATTAGATTACAAATAATTAATTTACTCACATCCAGATTTAAATACATCTAATTATGCATTGCATTTTCATAACTAAACCATATTTGCTTATATGTATAATTAGACTACATTACATGATGTACAAATTAAAACTTGATATTGCATTGGTTGCTTTCATTTGATCACTGTCATATTCTGTTTAGAAACTATTCCTTTTCAAAGGATAAAAAAAGCACATAGGTAATGTTTTTCTTTTTTCTACATACATGTGATTCCTGTAATATGGAAGTGTGTTTCCATTAAACACAGAACAATACATAAGTTTAAACTCAATAGTTTAATCAATGGAATTTTCAAGCCTCACTTACAGCCTCTGGAGCATACATGTAACTATCATAGAAATGTAATTACTGGGGAAAAAAAAAAGCAATACAGACTCCGTAGTGTTTATTAAAATTGTGTCTCCACATTTTCTTCATTTAAATAGTTTTTTATGACCCTGCTTATTTAACCTTTAATTTTATTTAGATACTTCCTCCCCTATTACATGGGACCATCATATCACTGAAGTTTCTTATCACCTCCTAGGCTTTAGGTGTGCTCTTTAGGTGTGTCACTCAAAGGATCTTGCCACTCTCAGGGGATTTGTGATGAAGCAACACTACGTCTGAATAAGATTCCTTGCCTTGAAAATGTGCTGTACTCAATTCCTGATTTGGCTATCAGCAAATATAAGGTGACAGCTAAACCATTGGTAGCAAGCTATTTGAGTGAAAACAATAATATAGCAACTTAAATAAATGCCTTATATTTGAAAAAAAATTTGTTTTTTAAAATATGTCACATTGCTTTACTAAATGTTATATTTTGAGCTTGAAAACACTTTTTCTCAACATAAGTGCATATGCTTGCCCTTTAAATAGTGTAAAGTAGAGTTGCACTGGGCTTTAAAAAAGAAATTATAAGGATTTTCAGTATTTAATGAATAATGGGACATATTATATAATCAAGATAGGAGTGTTAGTGTAAGAATTCTTACACATCATGCACTTTCAGGTGAAGATGATCCTTCATTGTGAGTTAAAGGTATCTGATCTAGATAATTATTTATAAAATTTACATCTTCTAGCTTTCTGGAAAGTTGTTGGACATTTCTATAGTTTACTAAGCTGTGGCCAGGTAGAAAGTTAGTGGCAATTTTTGGATGTAAATAATTGCTCTGTCAAAGAATTTCGACTTCTCCTGGCCACTAAACTAGCCTTGTGCCTAATGCAGATTATGAATTTCCAGAGGCAGTTGTTGGCTCAGTATCATAAACCTATCGTTGAGCTAGAACATGTCTTTTTGAAAAATGAAACAAGACACACACACACCCCCTCTCCCTTCCCCAAATACACACCTTTGTTTTAAAAAACACTAGTAATAGAGAATACCCTGTAACCTGTCTGGAAGTCTTTCAGTGCTTCACTTTTTGAAACATTTACTTTAAAAGCCCACGCAGTGTATCCACTGGAAACTTTGTTTTAAAGTTCTCTTCATTCATTAATCTTGTTTCCATGTGAAAATGGTGATCAACTGACCTCTTAATATTTAGCATAGTCTGTACAAATAATGAAGTGTAAATTTAGCACTTCATGTCTATTCAGGGGAATAAAATAGGATCTTCAAAGAAGGAGAATAAAGGGCCACCAAGAGAGTCAAAGTTAACACATATTTAAACTCAGACAAACATTCAAAAAAAGTACTCTTCATTTGTTACTCACCTGAGTTCAGATCTTCTGAAAGAAAGCATCCCTCTGTAGAAAATGTGGCTTAATATGTCTATGTTTCTTTGGTTTACTTATTTTTTGTCATGTAATAACACTCCCAAAGAAGGGATCAAATGTACAGAATTTTTAAAAAGTTCAGTTTCTTAATAAAGTCAGAATGCAAAGCTCACTGTAATTCCAGCTTCAAGATTCAGTGCAGGTAAATTAAAACCTCTCCAATGATTTCACTCCAAAGTTAAATATGACCAGAAAAATAGCTTAATAATGAGAATGATATAAAAGTGAGTGAACAAGCAGCAAGTATACTAAAATTTATAAAATGATTGTGTGAAATGATTATTTCCAGAATGCAAAATAAAATAAAATAATCTCTTACCTCAAAGCCAGTGCTACATCTAGCAGTTTATCACAACCTATGGTGAAATTAGTTTTCATTTACCATTAACACTGAAGGAATTTGACAATTCTTCATCTATAGGAGAAAACAAAGTAATTTAGACCATACAGACCAAATAGAAATTGTGATTTTCATGTATTAACTTTGAGTATTCTGATTAATCTGATTGATTGATGATCAATCTGATTTTAAACAGCTGAGGATGTTGGGCCTTCATCACTTGTCTGTTTCACTCCTTATAGTTGAGGTTCTATTGTAATAACTTTTGAGAGACATTTATAAAGAATGGATGTTTTCTAATTCCAACATGATAAGAAGAAATTGAGAGACTGCAACTTTTGCAATAAATTGCCTTCCATCTCCTCCAGCTATTACTAGTTTTCTGAACAGCATGGTTATTCTTCAGTGAAGGATATCACTGTGCTTTCTCTCTCTTTATACTGTTCTGCTAAAGCAAAGGAACTGCTTTGTATTTGAAAAAAAAAAAGGACTATAGCAAGAGATACATGTGCAATTTAAGCTGTGAAAAGTAATAACATTTACCTTTTTATGGCTGCCTATGAGAAAAGCTTATTCTTTATCAGAAATAAAACACTGTATTATACCTTCAGGGTGGTCCCATGTTTGTACAAACATGTACAGCTATGTTAGTCTGTGTACAAACTCCAAAAGGCATGTAGGAAGCAGTATTTCATCCTACACTACTGTTCTTTAAGATCCCTGAAAAAAATGGATATGATCTGTGAATATTATTTCTTCATACATATTCACAATTATTCTGGTACCCTATATTATTTGTTACAGAGTGATGTATTAGTGTATTCCTAGACATCCTGTGCTTGCCAGCTTAGCTCAACTGGAAGTAGAATGAAGTTGTTTTTTTTTTATGTGAAAGAGCAGGCATTTTGTAAAGCATTCCATGCTAAAAAAAAAAAAAAAATTAAATTAATGTCATACATCCATTATCACTCACCAAATAACTCTGTAGTGGCAAGAAAGTTACACATCTTTGTTGTTAACCAAATAGAATATTTTTATCTAGAAGATTGATATTTTTTTCCTAATCTAATCCATTGAAAGCTGTAAAGCTGGTGTAAAGTTCTTGGGAATCAGGCCACAATATGACTGTTGCAATTTAGATTATATTCTGTCCCTCAGGACTTGACTGTGCCTCTAGGCACAGCCTTCAGCAAGAAATAGTTTGTAGGCTGTGTCATCCCAAGAGGTTGTGTGCCTTAGAAAGACACCCCTGAAGTACAATTGACTTCTTGTTCATACATGAATTCAGCTTGTCAAGAGAGTTTTCTTATTCTCAATGTTCTAAATCCAATTCTCATTGACAAAAGGATCTAGAAGTTGTGGACATGTGTGTCCACCTAAATTAGGAGCCTAATATAGGAAAAGAGCAATACTAGACTGCTTATATTATTAAAAGGACAAATGGAAATTGGACAAGCAACCTGCAGAAAGAAGGCTTACTCCACATAAGATCTGATTTGCTTTCCGGAGATGCCTTTCATGAAGCAGTTCCCACATTAACAGTGGGAAGGAAGAACTAATGCTGCTTGAAGCACTAGGATACTCAGAACGGTCTTTTGAGCAGAAAGTTGCAATGAAGCACAGTATTGTCTTTTCTGTTCCGTGTAGGCTAATATAATTTACAATGACTTATCCCTTTCCCTAGCCTGGCAGCATTTGGAATCCCAGCACCTGTTCAGCTCCAAACAGTCCTTCAGCCCTATGGCTTCACCATGTTACAACTGATTCCAGTAAAACTTCTTCCAAGACTTCCTTTGTTATACTTGACAACTAAACTACTGTGATTTCAGAAATTCATCTTATAGATGTTGTACCTTGCTTCCCTTTCCATTATTGCACTGGAAGAGAAATCCTAGCATGGCTTTTCAGCTGGCACATGAAAAAGAATATTATTGGGTGTACAGTTTCTGGCTGGGATGGACTTTCTTCATAGCAGCCGGGATGGTGCTGTACTTTGCATTTGTGGCTAAAACTACTGATTACGCAAATGTTTTGGCTATTGCTGAACAGAGCTTGCACATGATTAAGACATTCTTTCTCCTCAACATTCACCCAAAGTGCAGAGGCTGGGGGTGCACAAGAAGTTGGGAGGAGACACAGCTGGGACAGTGGACCACAACTGACCAAAATGATATTCCGTACCATATGGCATCATGCTCAGCAATAAAATTTCAAGAAAAAGAGGAGGAAAGGGAGTAGTGAATTTAGTGGAGAACATTCATCACTCTTCCTTTATACGGAGTTACTGCTTTACCTGATGTTGAAAAACAAAGAGAAACCCAATATATTTTGTAGTTTTCCTATTTTTTTTCCAAATATAATTCCAATTGCATTTTAAATTATAAAGTCAAATTACAATGACTGAAAATCTAAGTATTGCTAATGTATACTGTAATTCTATTTTGTTTCAATCTGATAATTATCACCATTTCATCCAGGGAAAAATCCAAACACTGCTTCTAATTATTGTTTAAATTCACATAATCTTTTAAAATAATTTCCTCATATTTGTGTTCTGCACTATGAAATACATGGCCAGCCATCACATAATCCAACGATCAAGACGAATTCCAAATGAAAGTAGGAAAAATATACTTAGCAGGCTTATGTGCTATTTCCACCTGCTAACTAATCAATACAATTCGGGTACTGTAAGTAATTTTCATGTGATTATTCAAATGAAATAAGCAAAAGTGTTCATTTTACATTTCATTTAGAGAATATAAATTGTGGAATAACAGATTTGGTCATACTTCATTTTCAGATACCAAAAAATACACTTCATACAGAAAGAGGAGTGAAGCAGTGTTACAACCTGGCCCTGAAAGTGAAGGTAACTGACGTTCTTGTTAATAGATCCCTTGGGGTGGATTAGACTGAAACAACACTGAATGACCAGTGTTTATATACTTATATACATCTACACAAATCTTCATTCACAAAGCCTAGCCATGATGACATGACATATACACAAATATACATACACACATATATATACATCACACACACATATACATTTATAAATATATATATATGAAGTTTAATTTAGAATAATTTGGTTGCAGTGGAAAGCAGTTATGTAGTCATTTTGGTTATTACCTGTAGCATTTAGCAATATAAAAACATAAAAATAACACTTAAGAAAATGTATAAGGAAAAGAAATGAAGAGAAAGAAAGGATAACAGTAGAAAGATATCCCCACCCATGGATCCAACAACAAGACTTCATTGTTGCAACTTCCATGTCTATCGGTGCCCTAGTTACAGGGGCTGAAGACCAATTTATCACTATGTGGGTATACTCAAAACTGTATTCTACACCCTCTATGTCATTTCTGATGGACTGTAATATAATGGATCATTCACAGCAGCTGCCCAGGGCACACCTGACATCTCAAACTACAAGCTGGGTGTTAGAGAACTCTGCTAGGAGTGTTTCTTTGTCTTCATACTAATGACTCAGCTGTGATGACTTCTCTCCAGGGAGCCATTAGCACCTTCACACCCAGCCTGAGGGGTCACCTCTGCTAATGGGCCGTACTGGGCTGGCATAATAGGCAGCAGCAAAGACATAGACCATCAAAGACTCCAAAAATGTCCCATGACTCACAGAGTTAAATCACCCATTGTGAAACTCCCCTCCCTGGGGGAGGTACTGGACATTCCCACCTGAACACGAGCATATATAATCTTGGGGGTTTTGGGACTTCTGGTGCCACTTGCTTGATCCAGAGGAGGACCAGAACAGGACTGTGACTGCCACTCTCAACAAGACAGCGATCATTACTTCAACAGAACTGCGACCATCATCTGGACCAACAGGTTTTCCTATCCTTTAACTTTACACCCAGGGGTGCTCAGTACAGGGGCTAACAAACACTGCTCTGTTCTTGTCCCAGAGGGCTGGGTTACACATCTGTTTTGGGGGGTGAAAACCGGTTGTCTCTGTATCACTGCATTTATTGTAATCTTTTTTTTTAGTAAATTGTAAGTCTGACTTGTAATCTCTCTTGAGTTGGGTTCATTTCTCCCACTGGTTTACTTTTAAACCAGTACAGTTGGTCAAAGTGATGTTTGAAGTCTTGATCTGTTGGGGGTGAGGGAAGCCCCCTAAACACAAAGGTCAGTGTTCTGGTGGGAATGCACAGGTACCTCCCCTGATAGGGGGAGTTTTATGCTGTCTTATGCAACACTGTGGATCATGCATAGTCTTCTGGTTGAAGGCCTTAGACATGGGTCTGGGGACACTTTGGGGGTTGTTGATGGTTTATGACACCTTCTAAGACATGACAGCTGCCTCTTATACCCGTGTAGTTGAGCCAGTTATACCCCATCAGAAGGGATGAATACCTTCAGGCCTACGTGTTTATGTCCAGGTACTTGCCTGGGGGTGGGTTAGGGAGGACACTGGCATGATAAAAAGTATTGTCTCAACTATCAGGATCTGCTTCTTATTGGCCTCCTCCCTTATCTGGCTCAAACCTTTAGCTTGCTGCTAAACAAAGGTTGGGTGTGCACCCCCTCTGCACCCCTGTTGTTACCTTGCACATCTTCAACAAAGGACCTCATTGTTTTTGCAAATGTCTGATTGTTTGCATCATTAACCATTAATACTGAAGTGTCTCACATGGAATCTCTTCAAATAGGTCAAGATAATGGTTAGAGCTGGTCTGGTATCCTGGGGAGAAATAAAAGTATCATGATGAAAAATGCCGCAGAAAGGACCCAGTCCTGTTGTCTAATCTATCCAGGTAGAACCTAGAGCATGTGCAGAATACATCTAAATGAATGCCATCCTGTCAGGGCACAGAAGTCCCACATAGATTATACTGAAAGGTCTGGATCTGGTCAAAAGATCATGAAATAAACAACTGAAAATGAACAAGAGATATGAACGAACTGGAGTGGGACTTTGATGACCCTAATGGGTCCCTTCTAACTCAGGATATTCTATGATTTTAACTATATAATCAGTCTCCTTAGGAAAAAATAAAAGTCTATATTGTTTATAGTAAAAGAAATGAGTTAAACCTACTATGAAAATGCCTTCTTATTTCACAAAAAAGAGTAGGAAAAAAGGTGATAAAGCTGTATAGTTCACTCCATGCCATGCTAAAATGTGGAGCTGCTAAAGGAAAATTTTCTTTTGTTCTTCAAGGATGCATTTTATGAGGAAGTTTTTATTTTGTATCGGGGCTCAAAAATCTTTTTGATATTTTTATCCATTTAAATTTCAACCACAAATGGATAAATAAATATAAAAGTATTTTTTAAATATGAAAAATACTAAGTAAGTTGCTGTATGCTTTTGCTTTCATTGTATTTTCCACAGTTTCAGATTTCAAAATAAATGACAGAGTTGTTAATAGGCTGTAGAGGATTTTTTCCTGTCCTCCCTTGATTTATTGCTGCAGAATGTAAACTGATCTGGAAACAAGTGAGAATTCCCCTGCGAAATGTTCTAAAATCCAAATTCCTCATGGAGTGGAGAGAAATATTTGAGCAGAAACAATCATCCCCACGTGTATAAGCTTTGAATAATAACAGCCTGATTTCTACATTTCTTTTGTTCATGATGTATCAATCCAGTGTGAAAAGAAACATAAAACCAGCACATATATAAACCAAATGTGCTGCAGCAAAAGCTTTAACAAACCTTAATTATTCAGGTGGTTAAGGAACAAGCTAAATAGCAGCACTAGTACACTGTAAATTCTTGCAGCTGACACAGAAGTGGTTATGACAGCTTTCACATTATCTCATTGCAGTATCGAGGCAGTAGTCGCAGCTGGCTCATATGTCAAAATGTGTCAGGACTTAAATGGTAAAACAGGAGTGCAACAGCAATTGGCTTTTCAATCAATAATGCAATCAATATATTTCACAGATATTTTCCCATATCTAAATTACTCTGCAGAGATGAGGTAGCCTGACTGAGTGTTTATAAATCAATAAAACACACAGCTAAAGGACATCTGCTCCTGTTCTTTCACTTCAAGGTGCAGTTTCCCTTTTATTTCCAACTCTTTCTTATTTAAGAATGTACTTTTGAGGAAAAACAGCTCTTTTTTTTTGCACACAAATCAGTTTTGAGTTGCATTGTGACTATAAACTATTTCTGTTAATAGTTGGTTTAAATAGGTATAATGGACAGTTTCTAGTGGCAACAGAGCTGAGAATTAATAATATACATTCCAGATTTGTAATATACATATACACAGGTATTTTATATGACATTACTTTTTTTTCTAAATACATAATTTTTCTAAACACATAATTTTGAAATCCCAACAACCTTAGGCAATGCAGTTTTTTTCCATGCAACAGAATTCCAGAACATTGTCAGTGATAGCTTGTAGAACAGCTTCTTCTGAAAATGTTATAGGTCTGATGATTGTCTTTCACCAATCTCTTCCTTTTTCAGAGGAAGATACATGAAAGGTGATAGCGTGTTATGATACTGTTATGTAAAATTACTGAATTTGCCTTCTGCATCTTTATTTTCATTTGTGAAGCAGTGACTACCAGTAAGAGTATGGTTTTCAATCCCTATCATGAGAATAATTCCATAAGAGAATATAGTTTGCTGATTTTTCCTGTATGTGACTAAAATCCATATATATGCTATGCTGATGCATATATATACAATTATATACTACACACAGAGATACAAATATGTGTGAAGCATTGTAAAGCTGGAGTTAATTATAAGTTAATGCATATAGAAGTTCATTATTGCTATGTGCGCTACACATTTTATTTTTACAGTGTTAAGAACTGAAAAAAGGTGTCCCCAGGTGTGCACTTTCAATGTAAAAAGACTTACTATGTCTAGCCCTATTCCTCTTCTGCTTGAAAATTATATCAGGCACAAAAGAGAGAGAGTAACAAAAACAATTACATCTTTCGGGTAAGACAGACATGTTCCGTCAAGAATTACATAAACCCAAACAAATTGCATAATCTAGGTGTTCCATTAAAAATAGATTGTCACGTTGGTGAACACCACCTAATCTTATCACGTTATATCTATAGCTCACATGCTGTGTTATTCTCTCAATGTATGTGATCTCTTTCACAATTGTGAGATCCCTCTCTGAACCACAGTTGATACACGGTCAAAACACAAAGCTAGGGACACAGTGATTCCCTGGTTCACTTACTCTATGTATTTTTTTAAGATATACTTTGATGCTACAATATTAAAGCATTTTAGAGGATTTAATTAATTTCATAGTATAATTTGAATGTGGCTTTACTGGAAAAGATCCAGTTGAATGGATCTGAGATCTAACATCTCATTTCTAAATTGGCAGAGATTTTGTCTTTGACTTAAATAGAAGACAGTTTTGGCCTCAATAGCTGATAGATACGACAATATGGAAAGAAAAATCTTGAAAGTATTAATGTGAAAAGAAACAAGAAAACCCCCAAATATTGAGTACTTTAAAGGATGTTTTCAACCAAATGGAAGGGGGTTTTTTACATCACTATATCAAAGGTGCCATAATATCCTTTTTTTTTGATTGAACTCTTAAAAAACTTCACCTTTTTGAAGATGCAACTGAATAATTTTGATGAACTATGAAATATTTCTGTTGTCTTGATAGAAGTGTTTATGAACCTCATTAAAGTATTAAACTCATGCAAAATAGAGAAAGAAAACATTTTTTCTCTTAGTTAAAAAAAACAATAAATGAACATAAGTGCCATCATCATAAAATGCTCTCAGAGAATTCTCCATTAATATTATTTTGATAAGGCTCCTGAATGACTGAAGCTGCCAGGTTTTTTACAGCTTTTGAAAATTTTATTGTTTCAGTGACTGAGCTCTGTGGAATCCCAAGTTAGAAATTCCTACAAGTGTCGTTAAAGCCATTCTCATCCATTGCAAGTAAGTGTCAGAAATATTTTTAGAGACCTGAAAATCTATTAAACTTCCAGCTGGAAATGTATCTTAAGCTTCAAGTCAAACTCACAGCAACAATAAAGTGGCTAATATGTTTGTATTTGAGAAGCTGTAAAATGAGAGAACACTGCCGGGAACTTGAAAGTAAAACTAGTTGAAGAATGCCACTGGTGATATGAACTTTATTTTAAGGAAGTGCTGGTCGAAATGCAGTAGTTGAAAAATATGGCATCAGCACCACAGAAGGTGTTCTGTTTTGTGAAAGTTGCCTGACATATTATTCTGGTAATATTCATATACATTTCCTTATAGATGATGACAAAACGAGTTAACTTGTGGCTCTGGGAAAATGTTTGAGGAGTATTACAAGTTGGCTCTGTGTTTGTGAGGGTGTGAAGGCACCTTCATTAGCAAGGCCAGCTTTTTAACTCGAAGGTCCTGTGCTGTGGTTTAATCATAGTATCTCATGTTTTCTTTCAAAATGATCCTCTATCCTATGTGGCATTGCCTGAGGAACTCTAGCAGTCTGAAACTTGTATGAATGATCTGTAAGTGTTATCTAATCAAAAATTGGACATGAGGGATTAGAAACAAAGAGACAATATTAGGTTCAATGACATGGCAAAAGGAAGTGACAGTACTTCCTGGAAGAAAAAAGGAAAGAAAAACAAAGATACAGAGGGGAAAGGCAAGGCAAAACAAGGCAAGGCAAGGGTGGAAAATGTAGTAGAAATTGTTTCACTAAGTAAAACAGTATTACCATACAGGGTTGTTATAAATCTAAAGCTCTGAAATCCAGGAGGTAAACATGACAGTCAATATATAAATGTAGACGTGTATATTTGCTAGTTTCAAATGCACTGTATTATTGGATTCAGATGGGTGTGAGAACCACAATAGAAATAAGGACTTTAAGTATTTTTCGGCATTCAAATTTAAAAATAATTAAATAGAATATGAAGTAAAAAATATTTATAAATTACAGTTTTACTGAAAGTGTCATCAGGTTGAATAATAGCCAAGATCATATACAGTCAGCCCAGTTTCTAATTTTGTTCATACGGACTATATAAAGAGTAAAGGTTAACCTGTGGACTGTAAACTATATTCTAATTATAAGAGTACATAAATCAATAAGCCCTCCAGGGTATAAATGATGGTAGATGAACACAGCAAATGACAAAGCAGGAACCAAGAGCAACATAATGATTAAAAGGCCTAACAGCATCTTGGAGTGAACAAAGGGAGCCATAATATTGGCCTGATCAAGCTTATTTTGTTGGCCAAAGGAGAGGGCTTGAGTGTGCAAAAGTGTAAGCAGCTAAACAGTCTTAGAAACTACCGAACACATTTCTTTTCTACAAACTGAAGGTCTTGTAAATCAGATTATACACCACTTCTGTGATATATATCACCAGAATATATGAGAAGAGAAAAAAAAAATCTGTCCTTGGGCTAGACAGCTTTGGCCCCTTATTTATCTCTAAATGAAACCACCTTGTAATTGGTTCATGTAGAACTTTATCCACAGCAGAGGGGGGATCTGTATCTTTGTACTAGCTCATGCTAAAGATGGAAAATGGTTTAAGACTGAAATATGAAAGTATTTTTAATATCACTCCCTATTCTGAACTTTTGTTCAGAAGACAGTACTGGAAACCACTTGCTGGCCTGAAAAATAGAAGAATGTTGTAAAGGCCTCAGAATTTGCCAAGATTAGCATTTATGATGCTATTTACCCTTGGCTTGCTTTAGAGTAAGTTCATCACAAAACTGTACATTTATGGTCAGGTCAGATAATAATATTAAAAATACCATGGAGCCATGGTAACATGGCAATTGCCTTCCTAATCAGATGATGTTTTTTTAAAATATCTTCTGGTACTAACTTGTAGGGAATACCTATCCTTGACACCATTATATAGGGATTTTTAAAAGAATAGTATAATTATACATTTTAACTCATTTTTTTTCTTGAAGTACCCCTAAGTTTCACTTTGGAGTTTCACCTTCCTTTCATTATTATTAATTTAACTGTTATGATAAGAGCTTTTGTCAGTCAGGATAAGATACCTGTTGCTCCAGGGGTTGAAGTCACTGAGAGTAAAGCTTTGCAGAGACTAGCTCCAAGAAATTGTACTAACGTGTTTCTGCTCATCCACCATAACTCTCAGTAAAATGAGAATTCCAACTGGAAAAGATAGCCTCAGACATATTGTTAGAAACTTTGCTATTGCATTAAAGATTTGGAATCTGTTAAGTAATGAATGGATTACACTCAATAACCAGAGAAAATTAATTAGTTATTGTTTGTAAATTGCTTTGCAGATAGTAAGTCTCATATAAGTGCTCTGTATTACCATTATTAATGGACTGTTTTTATCTGTAGTGGATATCTTGCTTCACCATTGTTCATATACATAAAGAAAAACCATGATACTTTCCTTCAGACCAGCATGCAGAACTTCAAAAGAAGTTACTTTTAAGCCTGAATAGACTGATTAATGTTAATCAAGAGTGAGGTGATATGTGACTGAAGAAAGGAAAGAATTCATACAAAAATGTGTTTTAAATATCCAAAGATATACCTCAGGAGATCCTATGTTAACAGGAAATATTCAGGTATGACCTGACAATTTAGAAAACAAGAAACTCTTAAAAATCCAGCCATAAGCTTTTGTCATATCTTCTGTATCTCCTTAATTCTTCTACAAATATAACCTTTACTGACTAATATTTTACAGGATATTATAATTGTGCCACTGCTTAAAAGATTTAAAGAATCTTTCTTTGCAAAAAAATAAAGAAAGGGTTGTCAGTTATAACAAATGGATCAGAAATCTTAGTTTCCAGAAAAAATATCTTTAAGTATGGCTACAATTTTCCATCTGCCATGAAGAATAAAATAGCATGCCTTTTACTGAACTTAATTTCTGAAGATCTTGAGTCAGGTATTTGAATATGCAAGCTGGTATTTACAGAATAAAGTAACAAAAAGGCTGTTAGTAAACTTACGTCTGAGTATCCTTCCACCCTTAGTCTCATGTTCCTAATGTAACACTCTAGAATATTCACACTCCAGTTAGATTACAGAAATTCTTATGTTCTCTGATAAGTAATTCCTTGAAAAATCCCAAAGTATAACTCTTGTGTCATGGAAAATTATTCTTGATAGATTCTTGTTTAAGCAGTAGATTCTAGCCACTGTAGAATTGAAATGTACCAAATGAATTTGTTCATTTAGAAACAAAATAAAACATCACCTGTATCTAGAAAGGAAATGAGTATAAAGGACACATAGCAGTGCTGATAAAAGTCCCTATAGCTAATGTATGGATATGGTTCATTGCACATTTGCTTTTCCTCCCTTGCCATCTTGGTATGTATATTATAATCTTAGGCTCTGTTCCATGGTAATACAGCTGTAAGTCTTAGAAATTACAGCAGGCTCATAGCTGGCCAGCTAAGTACATAAACTGAAGATCTTACACATAATATTTAATTGATAAGACATGAATCTCCTTTTTAAGATATAATACACAAATTCTTTTCTCCTAGCTAGCAGAAGGAAAGCAAGAAGTTAATCTAGATTCCTATCAGAGTTATCTCAGCATCATTTTGGAGTATTCATTATATAACTTTCAATCTCCTTGAAATTCAGATAGCTAGCGGAGCAGCCACAATACACTTAGCTAAATCCTAAGCATCTCTAATGAGGTCAGTAGATTCTTGCCATTCTAGCAGTGAAATGTACCAAATGGATTTGTTCAGTCCATATGCAATTGTTTCACTAACTGAAGAGAGTATCCCATGCCTCAGACACAGTAAAGTGTATAACCAAGACTTGGTGTCAAAGCTATGTGTTTGGACACTGTTTATTCCTAATGATAGGTCAGGTTAAAACTAGACCAGATACGTATCATAGAACATCATTCTTTAAACGATTTAAACCAGTCAAAACCCAAATGTATATTAAGTCTTTCACTTTGGTGATGCTTTATGTTAGGTGCTACAAAAGTGCTGTAACTTCATCTGTGTAATCCAGCAACACATTTAAGTCAGATTCTCTGTATCGGATTTTTTTCAGTTAAACAATTGGGTCTTTGGAAGAATCCCAATTTTCTGATGCTGAAAATATTAATGAGGTGCTAAACTGCTGTGGTGGCAAAATCTGCTCAAGCCTTTTACAATATTAGATACATATCGTGATGCCTAATATTGTAGTGCCATGGGTAACTTTTACCATATAATGTTCCCATTATAAATGTGATTTGTGACATTTTTGCTCACTACTGTCAGGAATAATCCATCATTGAACATATTTGAGATTATCCTTTGGGATTTCTTTGAGATCTTGACAATTTAGCACACATGTAAATGGGCATCATATGCTAATATTCATTTTAAGGAAGTTGTTTCAGGTTATTTTCAGTAGAAATAAATGCAAAGTTAATCACATTACTGTTGGAAAGTCTTTCTGGATGAAATTTCCTACTTAAGTAAAATTCATTAATAGAAAAGCACTGACATTAACTTTCTGATACACAGCTAAGCAACTTCTTCCTGAATTTCGTCACTTCCACAAATAAATACATAAAAAAGGTCTCATCTCCTAAAAATGTAAAATATAGGTAAAGCAAATGGCAAGAAAAAAAGAACTTTCCTATGGCAAGAGAGAAAGAACTTCTCTGCTGTAAAGACATGGATAAACAGAAGATAAAAGCCTGCTTTAAGAGTTTAGGAACAGTCTCTCAATTTCACCTTTCATATTAGTAATTTAACCCTTAATTTTGCTTGTCACTTTGTGAATGGGATCAAGAGAAATATATTGCCATTTTGCTTTGTTAATGAGTTATTTTGGGGAGGAGGAGGAAAGGGTACTTTAAATGGTGTGAAAGGCTATACTTAGAGCTAATCAATGAAAAAAGATGGCTATAATGTCTGGAGGAGTGCAGTATTACAAAATATAATGTTCTTAGGTCTTTATTTCTCAACCTGGTGCAGGTATTTCTAGCTGTGCAAAGACTGCCTATCAGAATGTTAGTATAGTATATTTTGTTTTAAATAGCAAGGAAAAAACAGATAATGTTTGCAAGGATCAAAGCAAAGATTGTGACAATAGGTGTTTTGTAATGACAGTGCTACAGAAGAGTTTTGAAAAAAATAAATAAAAGCAAAACTCTCTGAGATTATAGTATTACTCTTTCAGTGAATTGGTAATGGTTTTGGATCAGGGGTAGATAAACACGTATATAGTTTAACTGTATTTCTCATGTTTATCTACACTTGCAGATTACATATACAGAGAAGAAATCTTTACATAAAACAGATGTAAGATGTGAAGTCTTGAAGAATTCAAAAGAGAAATTAGATAGCAAAATTGCAGCTTCACTTGCCTTGAATAATGACATGGAGAGTGATGGGAAATTCATGTGACATAGAGGAGGACAGAATTAGACTAGTTCTCTTGGATTTTTTGAAAACAAGTAACATTATTTTTTGAGGACTGATGTTACACTACAGTTTGGGCTCAGTTTCAGGTAGTCACAGTTAACAAGTTACAGTTATTATTCATCCATTCATTGCAAATAACTTTTAATCATCCAGCTGGAACCTATACAATTCTTAATATATATTTGCCCAGAAGAAAGGTAAACGTACTTGTTAGAAGTTAGATAACTCTTAAATTCAAGAAACTAAGGTAAATCCTCCAAAGACCAGGGCTCTGCTTTCGAGGACACATTTTAGAAGATTTTGTCTGCTGTATCCAGAAAAGTTAAAAACTTGTGGTAACAGAGGCATCAATGATTTGTCAGAAGTATAGTAACAGAAATTCTAAATAAGACACATGTGTCGGGAGCTAGAGGAAATGTTTTGTGGAAAACGGCTTACCATATGTATACAAACTCCTAATCACCTTGCTCTATGGACACACTTGGAACTACATTTCCCAGAATAAAAATTATTTTCCATGAATTATAGAACCAACAGAACCTTTATGCCGTTATATAGTTTCTAATGCTGTGGTCATGGTACCAAATTAAGTTGTTGTTAAGTCTGTTTCCTGAGAAAAATTATTAAATATATATTTTAGTGGCAGGTTGCTGGCAAATTTATATTCATTCACATTTGTATTCAATAAATTAATGTATACTGAAGAGATAAATTTAAGTAAACAGGTTTGACCTCTTCACCATCTTCTTCCTGATGAAGATGATTTGGAAAGGGGTAAAGGCTTTACACTGAAAGAGGGCAGGTTTAGATTAGATATTAGGAAGAAATTCTTTAGCGTAGGTGTGGTGAGACACTGGAACAGGTTGCCCAGAGAAATGGTAGCTGTGTTGATGTGTATCAAGGAACACAAGTGTTCAAGGCAGGCTGAAAGTCTTATCTAGTAGGTGGCATCCCTGCCCGTGGCAGGGCAGGTGGGGATTGGAACTAAATGACCTTTAAGGTCCCTTCCAAACCAAACTATTCTGTGATTCTATGATCAAAGAACTTCCTGCTGTTCATACAGGTTTGTACTAGAATAGGATGCAGAAATTAGTCAAGGCTGGACTACCACACAGATTGATAAGCTGCTGTATAAAATTCAGGCATTCCACTCCATTTTAGAATGCTTGATAAAGTGCTTTGGTTCCATATTAACTACTTTGTAGACCAAGGTTATTTTGGTCTTTTGATGAAATGAGCCAGATATAGAGACATATTGGTAGGCATTTAGTATCTCTAGTCCACCACTTCTTCAAGTCCTTGGTTAATCTTAATGTATGACCTAAATATTTGCATTTCCATTAATAATTCCTAAATAATATCTCAATTTTAATTTTTTCCTCTGTCTACAACTTTTTCTCAGCAGTGATGTTATCTTAATTTTGTGGTGTGAAAATATTTGCTAAATGGAGTTCTCAAACAAAACATTTACTAGTGGTTTTCTATACATAATATTTAGGTCAGGAAATTGGACATATTAACCACAAGAAGTTTCCTTCCTCTTGGCAAGTATTTGTGAATGTCTGCCATATTTCAGACATAGAACTCTTAACAAAATAAAATAATCTGGTTAATTTTTCAGTTATATTATAAATATTTCAAAGAAGAAATGTAAGACGGAGATGAGAGATTGTTTGTTAGCCAATCAGTTTAACAAAGTGAGCTTTCTATCTGGATATCTTCCAAAGATCAGTCAAGATACAGAAAAAAGAAGTACTTTTAGGCTTGGAAGTGGAGTCATGTTCTTTGCATGGACTGAAGAACACAATCTTTTTTCACACCATTTTAAAGTATGATTTTAGACATTTCAAAATAGGACGTTAAGTTATATTACTGTAATCTTGCTAACACAGAGAACATTGAAAAGGAAGCTTATTTGAATCGATGGCTCATTACTTACTTTCACAAAGGTGCTGTGAGAACACAGAATATCAAATTAAAACACATACACAAAGCAGACTTCTGAAAAGTTCCTGAAATGATCCTGAGAAAGAAGAGTATAGTCCATCTACAGCTAACTATTCAGTGTAAATATAGTGTCAGCGACATGCAGAAAGCTAAAGAAAAATACACTGAGGAATGTTTCTTAGATTATAACAAAAGGTGTGTGTGGGAAGGAAGGCTTTTCGCAGTGGAATATGAAAGGAATTTCCCAATTACATGGGGGTACATACAAACCTGTGTACTCATTATACTATTTTCCATTCTGTGCTACCTTGAAAGATGTGTGTACCAGACACTGCACCCCAAGCATGTACATCAAACAGTATTACCCCATGCTCTCCACCTTTATGCTGCTCACTCTTTTCTTCACACACTGTTGCCATAAACACTATACTCCCACACTCACCGTCTTCATCTTACAGCATTATATCACAGTCACATAATCTGAATTTTAAACATATGCCATTTATTAGCTGCAGACCATATTAGTATTTCTTTACAAAAATATAACAATTGTTACAAATGTTCTTGAAGGTGGAGACTGGATCTCTCATTGCGTTTACTGAGTTCTGAGTCTGAGACAATCCACTGGACTAAGCCAATATAGAGAACAGGAATAGAAGGGTATCCAATTCCTGTCTCTACTAAAATTCTGTTTGAGACTGTTAAAATCCAATTAATGAGAGATGGCCCTGCCCAAATTAAGCGCAAATGGGGCCATATGCTGAAGTCAATAATGTAGATTTTATTTAACAATTAGTGTGAGGTAGAGAGATAGAAATAAATAGAACAGAGAGGAGAGAGAGATCAAGCAGAAGATAGTCACCACCTGTGGATCGGATCCAGTGGTGTCCCATTGGTCCTTCTTCACTCTGGGCTTCTTGGTGGTGGAGGTCCAGAGTTGTTCTTCTGGGGGGTACCAGCTTTCTACAGGCCAAATTGGGGGTATCTACAAAGCTGAATTCCCATAACTTGGTATGATCTTTGTAATATGTGTATGAGCAGTTGCTTCCTTTCCCACAGTTTGCCAAAGAGGGAAGTTTTGTCTGAATGCATTAACCAGGATATGCTAACCAGATCTCGTCTCTGCCACACCTGGAATTAACACCTTTCTGTTGCAAATTCCTCCCTTCTGTGCGTATCTCCAGTTCCTGCTGTGGTGGCTTAACTTATGACAAGTTCCTTCTGTGGCCTTGACAGTGTTTGAGACAGGCAACTCTGCTTTTAAGTCCTTAGAGAGATGACCAGGTTCTTGCAAGAGCAGCTCCAGAACATAATGAGGTACAACTCTAGGGAGTTCAGACAACTCCAGAGAAAGGATGAAATTTTTGTCCCAAATGCATGATTTTTAGTCTTGGTTTTGATCATGGATACCTGAATTTTGCATGTGTGCAATTGGTTACTATTATTTTATTTCTAGCTCATCTGATTTGAGCATATATGTAGAACTGAAAATTGCACAGAATATAACTTAAAAAGGAACACTTTCTCACCACAAGATTAGAAATAATGTTTTTGTTCTCCTTGGCCTCTATACATTCTTTTGTTAAGACCCTCGAAACATGGTGTGGTTCTAGAAATCTGGATTGTTTTCTGAACACAGGATTTTTCAACAGAGAAAATGACATTCTTGAATTCAGATGCAAATTATATTCTTGTGCATCTGCCCAGAACTTTCTGGAACCAGAATGCTGGATTTAAGGAGTTACAAAATCCCAGCTAGTGTGAGTACTGTCTTCCTGATTGGTATGGAGTTTATAGAGCCTTCCCACACAGCTAAAGAAAACTGGAAAGATAACATGTAAGAAAGGCACATGATACATAAATGTGCATCTCTAACTCCTATCTGAGCTTGGTAAAATGAAGAAGGTAGTAATGGGAAGAGTCTTATAGATGATTTGTCTTGAGAATAAGGGTGAGTGCTTAGGAGCTTAATAGTGGTGGATTTTCTTTTGCATCAGGACATAAAGAGCCCAGTTCAGCTGTTCAAAAATAGGTAGCTACTGCTAATTAATATGACTGAAGGCTTCTGAGTTAATTCCATGCAGCTGTCAGATAGGACACAGGATTGAATTACTCTACGGAAGATGGTGGGGGACAGAGACCTTAAACTACAGTTTAAGGACAGAGACCTTAAACTACGATATAGCTAACACCTGAGTTTATATATCTTTATGTGAGCCAGATGCTAAAAGTTCAGTTATAAACAAATGAAGACCTTAGAAAGTCAGCCAATGGAGCCTAGAAAGCATTTTAGTTTACCAACTTCCAGTGTTCACCTGAGGGGAAATTCTTTAGGCTCCATTTACTATATTGGCTGTATCTTGAATGCATATGAAGCTCAGATGTGGGGGGCCCCAGCTGGTCTGGG
>VZRE01007578.1:62159-93503 GCA_013396775.1 Cephalopterus ornatus | reverse complement strand
ACCCAATCGATTCTATGATTCTATGAAAGAACACCAGGAAGTATTTGAGGCATAACTATAATTTGTAGCAGAACTTTCTCCATATACCCCACTTACATATATATGTTCCTTAATTCTCTTTCTATTCTATATTTTACCAATTTGTGTGTTATGAATTTTAGGCTCAGTGCCTTGTAGGGCCTTTGCAGCTCTCAGGAACTGTCATCTTTATATTCTGCTTTTTTTTTTTGCTTATGTCAGTATGCCTTACTTATTTGTCAGATTTCAGAGAACAAAGACAGTTTCAGAGTTGTCTGAATAGCTACTACTTCCCACCGTAGCTCTGTCTTCCTGAAATTGATCATCCTCTTACGTTTTTTATATCACGCACTCACTAGTCACATAGAAGTTTTACATTTTCCAGATATTTAATTCCATGGATCTCTATTGTAGGATTACAAATTAATAAAACATATCTGCCACATAATGAACTATATATAGACAGGTCCAGTGTTAGATTGTAAGCTTTACATATCTAGCTGGAAAATATTACTCAAAGAAACACTGAGTTTGCAGCCTTCTGTGTGGCATTGATTGCATATCTCTTTCGCTGCATTCAGCAAGTTGAATGTTTTGATAAAAATTAATATTTTGCTGATCAATGAGTATTTTTAAAAGTGTGGAAGAGGTTCCTGGTCTTTTTTTAACAAGATACTCAAATGATGTGTTAGGTGAAAGCTAAAATATGAGCAGAACAGTTGAGACTAGAGCCCTTCTATTCTAGATGCCATTCGGATACGTTCATAGTAATTACCTCTGAGCTTCAGCACTGTAAGTGAGTCTGATTCTTTGTTTTTTTCACATGTGTACACAAACAAATATCATGACATCTCTCACCTGCAACGGGTTCCCGTATAACTAAATCCATATGGCTTGAAAGAGGTAATTTCTTCACTGAATTGTATCTCAGCATTCTTAAGGCCTGTTCCCTGGTCACATATTTTCTTCTGCCCTACAACATGATGGAATAACTTGGCTTTAGAAAGGAACATGAAAATCATGAGGGAGTGTTTGGGAAGCAGCAGTTGAATACTGTGACAACTTCTGGTGACCTAGTGACTCATTAGGTGTCATTTAGAGCCCTTTTTTTTTTTTTTTTAATTACTGAAAGCAATGTATGACATGATGCCCCTACTATCCTTTGTGGTTGTGAGAACATCGCTGAATTTTAGCAAAATGTGACCTTTTATGTGACTTTTTACTGTACCTAATTGCAAAAACATAAATATGACAGACAGAAATGCATGGCAGGTTTACTGAATTGTGGTTGTCTTGTGAATTTTAATTAATTATTCTTCCCTCATTAAGAAATGGAGAGGTACAGAATCAAAACAAAAGACAAAAATACCTTGTTATGAACTTGATATCAAGTCTTACCAGAACATTTGTTACTCTGATAATGTTCTCTGGCTTTTGAAAGATACCTTTCAGCCAGAGCTTCCAGAGGCTGGACACCTGAAAATACGGAGATTTCCAAAGGGTAAATGGACATAAGTCCTGATCAAGGGAATTTATATTTGTAGGAATAAAGTTTTGGTTTGGTTTGGTTTTTTTGCCCTGTTGTTTTGTTTTTTCTTGGTTTTTGTTTTTGTTTGTTTGTTTGTGTTTGTTTTTGAAAGAACTCAGTGGTTGAAAATCAAACTTTTTTTTATCCCATCTGAAAACTATCAATCCATTTTACTTATTTCTGATATGAAATATTACACCATGTAATTTATATATGGAAGTGTTATGTAAAACACCATTAATTTATCTGAAAGTCCCATGCAAACATTAAGTTTGTCAAGTAGATTATAGAGGTACATGACCTGTTCAGCTTCCTGTTTCCCGTGCTAACCTCATATAGGTAAATGCAAGTTATTTATTATTCCCTGCGATGGCCAGTGTGGATACAATCTCAAGATGTCAGAGTGCTACTGAATTGTCTGTTATGTCAAATGTGTATATAAAATGCTCCAGCTTTTGCAAAAGTCATGCATGAAAGAATACATTTTGGGGGAAGAAAAAGTTTACTCTGAGGCTGCAAAATCACTGCCATATTCTGGTAGTAACTATCGTAAAAGCAATTTGAAATTATAAGCCAAAGAGAGTATTTTTCTTGAAACCAGAGTAGGAACTTAATGCTTGAGTTTTATCAAAGATAAATGAAAAGTGGTGTTTAAATGGGACTTGACAGGTATATGACATTTTTATCCTTTGCTGCATCATCTACATTTTACTTCTCAGTGAGCATGTAAGCACCGTAAACTTTCCTCTGCTTTTTTGACTCTTACTGTATTCCCCTCGCCATACCATCAGTTACCATGTGTGCTCTGACTCTGGTTGCAGCAGGAGTACAGGATATCCTAGTCTCCCCTCATCCAGCTCTCTCCTGCAGACATGGATCTATCAGTGGAGCCGCTGGCAAACACAACTCCAAACGTTACTATCAGCGTGCAGTCTGGGAGGCTTTCCTAGGAGACGTGGCAGCTGTTGTTAAAAAGAGCTTTTATTTGGGAGTGTTAATATTGTTTCATTCAAGATTAAAGCAACTCCTTGCATGGTGTTCAATACATTTAAAAGTGCTAAAACTAAATTCACATGTAGCAAGTCCAGAATAAGGTGGATTTGGTATTCCATTTAAGTGCTTCTTGCAATTAAAACTACATATGATCTAGTTTTACGCATTTAATGCTGGCAGCACACTTACATATGCTTTATATTTGTCTTGTTGTACTACCCTAATCACACTGGTATTTAACAGCCTCATATACATGAAGCATATACATCCTATTGGAAGGATGCTCCAAAATTTCCAAGTCATGTTCCAGGAGACAGAAGCCACTTTGCTGGGGACAGAGGATATGTTGAGGTTTACATGGAGGTGAGGGGCACATCTGGAAAGAGGAGGGATTTGGGCTACTGCAGGGATAGGTGAGTTCCAGGCCTAAGGAGCCAAAGTCTTTGTAGCTCCTGGCTATACAAAGTATACTGAGGGCCTTGGAGAGCTGAGGAGGACAATGATATGTAGTGGGAGTTCTCAAGCAGGCAATGGTGACAGCTGCTCAGGGCTTCACTTATGTTACAGCCCTGGCTGCACTGAATGCCCTCTTCATTTCAGCTTTGATAGCCCATGCTGCCTCGCTTACAATCTCTCAGCACAGGCATTTAGATTTACCTATCAGGCCATATGTTGGCATGTCACTGCAACTTCAAAAATAACTAATTCTCTCTAAGTTAGCATTCTGATATTAAAATACCATTGCGTGTGCTTAAATGGGTGAATAATCGTTTGTTTCTAATTCTGCCACATTTTCCTGGTATTTTGTTTCTTTCACTCCATAGTTCATATCAGTTGTAATTTGGATGAATTAAAGAGATGGTTGGAATCTAGTCAGCTAGTCCTTTTCCTGAAGGATTCTGTATGTGCTGCTTTCCTCAAAGCTTTGATTTCCAGAACCATATTTTTTCTGATAGAAGTTTGCTTTAAACAAATTCAAATCAAGGGACCATTCTTGTAATTCTGGATGCACGAACTAGAAAATAGTAAGTGAGGTGTTGTTTTGAGGTGAAAATAATAAGTGAAGTGTGGAATTGGTGTTTGCATGGCACAAAGAATATTTCCAGAATCTTTATGGTGAGGAACAGCTTTACCGAAGCAGGAATTAAATGGAAGATGCAGTTGTAGTGGTAATCTAAAGAAAGCAACTTCACAGGCAAAAGAGTTGTCTTTTTTGTCCTCTTTTGAAAAACTGAAAAGATACATTGATATATGGGATTTTTCTTTTAATGGAATTCCAAGAAATATTCAGTAGAAAGGCTGATCTGTTAGAACTGAAAAAGGCAGCAATTTTTTGGCAACATTGATAATTTTTTAGCTTTAGCAAAGATTTATTTTGTGTGTGTGCATGTGCCTGTGACATTTTTTTTGACCTTTTTTTTCCCTGCAAAGACTGGTCATAATCATGATCTACAGATGTGGTTGTTTTTACCATGCTAGTTGTTGCCTCTCTCATGGTGCGGTTTGGATTCAGGTTCTGCACACTTAGCATTCTGTTATCCTCAGATGTCTGTGTGAAATTCTACAATGTAGAGATTTCTTTAGCAGCTGAAAGGACCTATTTCCTCTGTTCCCTCCCTCTTCCCTCCCTCTTTATTTGGGAAAGCTTTACAGGGTAGGTGTGTCTGGACCAGAAATATTAATGACCATGATAAAACCAGAAACCTTAGTTGATTTCTCTGTATCATGGGAATAGATCTCAAATTAACAATAGGTAAATTAAAACTGCATCTGTTCTGTAAACATATTCTATCTTTGAATAAGCTTAAAGCTGTCTCTGTGTCACTGTGTCAATTTATAAGGTAAAGTTGAAATACAAATATCTGAACATAGACTTCAGAGATACCATCTCAGTTTGATCTCTGAAGACACAAAAGTAATTTGAAATGTTCTGGTAGAAGGAATTACACAAGTGGCGCATAACATTACAGCATGCATGGTGTAAAATTAAACCCATAAGCATTTAATAGACTCCAAAAAAGAGTTTGATTATGGTTTTAAAGTGATTTATTTGGGTTTTACTTGGATTATATCTATCTGAGAGAAAAAAAATGCAATAGAATTAAAATTGGTATTTAATTGTTCTGCAGCTTTTTAAGTTTAGTATGTTCCAGCAACATTTCAGCAGTTCATTTCCTTGCTAGATGAACATAGTTTTTTCCCTATGCAGACCCATTTAAAGGCTTTCTTCTCCTTGATACCAGGCCAAGCAGTTCTTGGGGAGATGCACTGCTGCTTGGGCAGTGTGCTGAGCCTGGCCTTGCTCTCCTGATGAACTGAGCCACAGCCCACAATGCCATTTCATTTACTGGTGTCTTCACTTAGTGCTTTTCTTTGAAATTATCGCCACTGTTGTGCTGTTGTTTCCACTACGACTAATAATCATAGCAGTTTTGTTTCAATAGTCTTCTGAGCTTAAAGTAAAAGCTGCCCAAGACTATTAGCACTATAATTTTATAGCTATTGGAGTCTCAACCACAAGTAAAAAGATTTAAAGAAACAACAGCAAAACCTCATTCATGTAGTAAGCAGTGCTGTAGTACTGTGATCATTGTACAGTGTAGCTAAATGCACTGATGCCTTATATACAGAGTTCTGGCTCTGTTTTAGGTTAAAAGGAAACCCAGATAACCTTGTTCTGCTGAGGAATGTGCTGCACAAGATCTGGGATATAACAAGGAGAATATTTAATGGATGGACGTGTGTTGAAATTGTCACTGTGGTCTCTCCTGAGACTGCAGTAAAAGATGTCCACAGTTGAAGGGCAGGGCGAAGAGTTGTTGTTAGAGAGTGAGCTTATGTTATTTAAAGTGTTATGGCTGGTTTCCCTCTTTGCATGGAGGTAAATATGTAATGTTTCTATAGGGTAGATCATTATGTATGTATTTATTTATTTTTTGAATTTATTACATTGAAAAACCTTACAAACCATACATACCCAGAAATTAAACATACATGGGACATACTCTACTCAAGTATTGCTATTGTGTTCTGCAGCAAGTACCTTTGCTTGACATAGAGATGAGGCAAATGGGTGTACAATAATTGTTATTACTGCTAGTATATAGTTGTATTACTATCACTACTAGTTAATAATAGTATCTCACAGCACTTTGTAAGTCAGTAAGAGAATCAGAGAAGACAAATGAAGTGACCTTACTAATGTCATTCAGGAAGCAGGAAACCAAGAATAGCATTGAAAATGTTTTTCTTTGCTGTTATTGCTATATAGTCTTCTTTGTTAAAAGGAATTAAAGCTCAATCCTGTGTTTTCTTATCCCTAACTTTCACTGAGTTTTGTGACTAGAGTAAAGGTATGAAGGGGAGAAAATTCCGGAGTGAATTGGTATAGACAGTGAGCAAGACAAGTAAACTCTTGCTGTGACACACTCTGTTGAGCTTTCTTGCGTTTGAAGTGCTTCAGAGTTGGGGACCCTGTGGGGAATAAACAGAGCTTTTACATCCTCTACTGCGTACGTCTCATGAGCCTGAAGTTAAAAACAGTGTGTGTTGCAGACTTCTCACTCTTCTGTTGAAGTATTTGTTTCATTCAATTTTATTAGGGACATTTAGATTGATAGGTTCCTGGGTTAAATCATAAATTTGTAGCTAATAACTGTGGAGCTCTAATTTCACAAGTAATCCACATTTACTGTTTCTATGGTATGCAGAAACTTTTCTCTGTAACGGTTTCTTTTACTAGTTCTGTTCAAACCTTTGCCATGGCAAGGATCAGCACAAGAAACACAGACACCAACTTTTAAGAACAAGTGTATAAATTTACTATAGTGCAAACCAGCAAAGAATTACAATAGAAACAGTGAATTATAAAAGGATAAGCTTAGCAATGCACCTAATCATTACTACAAAGAGTGTCTCTGGTGATTAAGAAAGATACATCACCAGTTACCCTACTTAATGCGTTACCATAATCAGCATCCAGACCTGCACATCAGTTGGGGAGCCCCCACTACAGTGAAGGGTTGGAGAACCACTCCTGGTAACTGGGAAATCTTATGCAGTGTGTCCACTTGCAGGTGAGGCTGCCGTCTTTGCTGTGAGAGGGTCCAGCTTTTATATTGGTAAACAGATAAGCTTACACCACTTATTTGGTGCAGAAAATATCTGGCTTTCTTCTCTCATTGGTTTTGTCCCAAAGTCTGGCCAGGGCTCAGAGGAAAATCAAGGGAATCAGTTTGGACCAGCTACTGTCGAATGGGGCCAATCACCTACATCCATGACCTTGACTAGTCTCTAAATACAGAATGATGGATACATTCATAGCAAATACAAATCTTTACTGATTAAGTGAATACCAATATACCTTACTAACAAGCATACATGTTTACACAGGCGTAGTATTACGGGTGTTACTAATGATTATATAGAATTTTGGCTATTAAGCAGATATATGACTAAATATAACATTAGGTTGGAAGATCCATCTAGAGGCCAACTCTGGCTCAGGGCCACTTATTCAGGCCTCACCATGCTGCAGCCAGAAGTGGTAGTGGCTACAACGTATAGAAAGGCAATATATCTTCTACTTAATGCTGAATATATACTGAAAAATAAATTAAGAGGAGTAAATGCACTGACAGAGAGACATGACTTTCCTGGCAGAGCTGAGCTACAAACCAGCAAAGATGCTTTACCTAAATATTTCCTGTTTTTCCACTGTAAGAGGCAATAGTTGAAACACTTACATATATTAAGAAGCTCCCTAAATTCTTGTGTAAGGTTGTTTGCTGTATGTAGAAAGCTTAAAGGTTTTTAAACAAAGCAAATCAAAGCCATATCTAATGTTAGATCAGTGACTGGTAAAAAAATGTTAACTTTTGTTTGTTGCTAGAATTTGCTACCGTTATATTTTTATTTAGTAAGAAAAATTTCATTACTAAATGACAGATGAAAAGCATATTATCAAGACTTAAATATTAATCCTTTGACAAGGGATGAATGAGCAATTTTCCTTTGATATTGCTCTTAACTCTTGTGCTTTGTGATCTTTCAAGGCTTTGCACTGTGGCCATTTGATTAGTCTGTAAACTGATAAGATCAAATTTGTCCATGTTTTCTGCATTTTTTTTCCAAGTGCCACATCTTGTTCCTCTTGATGTGCACAAAACCAGCATCGTTTCAGAGGCTATACATGAGGAGAGCCTGCTAATTTTTTTTAATATGTCTCTGTAATATTTTTCCCCATTTCAATACGCCAACCCCCCAAACCACATTGTTGCAAATTACTTGTCATTTTTTGGTCCATTCAAACCAGAAGATTGACTATTTTCCTTTGTACTAGCAAAGGTAGCTGGATAAAGGATGCATTTTATAATCTTATATTTTTGTAAGGCTCAATATCCAATAAGCAGTCAAACAATCTATCTCTTTGGCTTTTCACTATGCAACATAAGTATTCTAAGTAATTTAGGTCTAACTAGATAGTTAGTTCTGTCATGTGCAGTTGACTCATACATGAAACATATTTATTGCCTGTTTAAGGGTCATTTATGCTCTTAGAGTTGTGATTAAACAGAAGGTTGTGATTTATCAATATTTTAAGTGGAGAAAAGGTTCAGTACAGCTACTAGCAAGCTGACTGGGAAAAATAGGCATTTTTCTTTTGCTTGCTGCTTTCATGTTGCTTTTTCATTAAGCTTTTAACTGTGTAAATATCTGTTTGTAATTCTTGATGTTCCACTTGATATGTATTCTTCTCCATTGGAAAGAGGTGAGAAAGAGACCAAAAAAGAGAAAGAAAGCCACGTCTCTGATATCATGGGGTATTTTCTTTGGTTTTGGTTTGGTTTTTTTTCTTTAAAAGCAAAATATCCATGGAAAATGTGGCCTGAAATAAAATGGAGGTTGTGTAATATTGAGAGAGATCCAAAATAAACACAGAAGCAGCCCAAGAAATGTCATGAGATTGAGTGGGAAATGACGAACAGTGAAAATTAGCAATAGTTAAAACTTTGTAACAGAAAAAGTTATTGATACTTACATTGCCACAGGGCATCATCCTGTTAGGTTCAAAATAGGATTTGATATCCACAAGTGTGCTAGGTGTTGTCTTAGTTTTTAAACTGGTCTTTGGGCCAGATACTGCACATCTTATGTCGATGCTTGTTGGTTTCCAGCTATCGGGGAATAACAGATTTAGAGGGAAATTATACTACATCAACACACAGTGCAGTTTTAAATGTCAGTTCCCATGTGCCATTGATCACAGTGTGAGGCTGGACTCCAAAATGCAGGCATAAGATAAAGTATGACTATGCTCCTTGAAAATTTGTTTACAGTGGATTTTTTTTCCTTTGGTTGTTGTTGGGGTTTTTTTGTTGGTTTGTTTGGGTTTTTTTGTAATTTGCATGAGAATTATGAGACCTGGTTTTCTAAAAGTCTTAGGTATTGTTCATTGTCATAAAACCATTTTATGTATCAGAACCATGTACTCTAGTTATGCAGATACATACATGAAATAATAATTGAAACAGTTCACTTTCAAACAGGCATTTTAAATCTATATTAGAGCTTATTGTAATGGCAGGAGTTAGCAACAGTCAAATAATAAAACTTGCTCTGGAACTCAAGTCTTGCATGCCATGTTTCAGTCTTTAGCGTATATTCATTGTTGATTATGGACGCCCTAAAAATAAGGGTGTATAAATGGAAATGCTGACAGATTCTGATGTTGGTAGCAGGCACTGCTATAATTAGGGATGCATCCGAGTAGACAGTGTAATATGATTGCTGCGTTTATACTCTGCACTGGAAGGAATGTTTGTTAATTTACATAATCCTTTTAAATGAGTTGGGGAGCAAGAGTTTGTGTACAAAAGATGCTGAGATTTATTTAATATTCAGGCCGATGTGATTGTATATGAAAAGGAAAGAAATATTGGACAATTTAGGCTAATTGTTGTTATCTCAGGATTGAGAAGAAACTTCAGCATTTACCTGAAAACATCAGGCACTGTACAATTCAGAAGAAGAAAACATGTGAAAGGTTTTCTATCTTCTTATTATAAACAAAACCTGTTTGAAATAGTTTGAATGTCAGTAAAAACTTTCCTCTGTTTTTAGGCATTTAAACTCTGCAGTCAAAAAGTCTTTTTCTCTTATTTGCTTTTTGCTGTAAAACTGCTGTTTCTTTTATAATTTCAGAGGTCAGAGCCCAGCTGTTGCTGAATTCAACTTGCTCCTGAAAGCATATTCTTTGGAAACTTATGGTGTTGATCCTCATCCGTGCAAGGTAACAATCTTTTTACTAGGATTTAATAAAGTGTTCTTTTTACTAATATTTACTTAAAATCCATTAATGGAATTCATTTAGCTCTGCTTCTTTATTCACACACAAGTAGTGAGTAATTTATAAAAGAACCTGCCCTGGAACTCTATATTATGCTTAAAGCTTGAAGAACACTGACAGCTTGACATTGCTGCATCAGCCAAAGGAAAGGTTTCTCCAGAGGAAGCAGAACATCACTGGATAATCTAATAGAGTGTCATGGACATTAAGCTTTGATTATACTTCGCAATTTTTTTGCATTTAATGCAAAGGTCTCTCTTAAGCATTCCAGGTGTGAAATACTTTTTGTTTGCCAAGATTTTCAGGATTCAGCACTATTCTGTCCACAAGGTGCAACAAACTGATAATCCTTGGCAGATCACTTTTTCAAATGCCAACAAAATATGAAAATCTTACAAAGAACAACAAACCAAATGTACAGAGGGAGAACTCACTTCCTATTCCCACCCTGCACCTTGCTGTTTTGTGGTCCTCTATAGAAAGGTGATTTTAATTAACAGTTCTGATTATCCTGCACTTTTAATACGTGGTTGTATCTGCATAATCTGTAGTGTTTATTTTTAGTATTACTTGCTTTTTTTTAACTGCTGCTTTTACTTTGGCTTGTGTATTATCTCATCTGTTGGAACAGCAGTACCATTTAGTTAGATTTGCTGGTGGTGAGCACCCTTAAGCAATCAGCTCTAACACAAAGCTGCATAAGATGCCATATATACTTTGTCAGGAATGGTGCTCCTGTGTGAAAGATGGGCTGGTTCAGAGCTGAGTGAAGTCAGTGACAGTAAATTTTACTTTGAAACTTTACTGGAGATTTTCAAAGGACATCTGAGATTAGGTTGGCACTTAGCACAGAGGGAAAACTGGCTCAGAATTTCCTCTTTACCTGTGTGACAGGGATTGTAGTGTGGGGGCAATTAGAAGTTTGTGACCCATGCTTAAGACAAATTTGTGTCTTCTGGCAGCAAACTACAAAGCAAGGTTCTTCGCTGGCTCCTTACGATGCTCTCCTTCTAGTGCTGCTGCTGCTACTCCAAGACCATCCCTGTTTCAGTTTCCCTTTATTCTATCGGTGGAACATCAGCCACAATAAAGTTGACTGTCTGTAGCAAGATGAGGGTATGGAATTTGAGAGGTACAGGAAATCCAATGGATACAAAACTCACCTGAATCATTAATCAAAAAGGATCAGCCAGAACTTTCATTGTAGAGTTAAAATTTTAAAATGGTCTCTTCTATTTGAAAGACAAGTATCGCCATATCTTCTTGTACTCAAGAATACTTGAGATTACTCAAGAATACTTGAGCACAAACCAGAAACTTATAGTAGTAGATGCTGTCTGTCAGCAGTACTTCCAACACAACATCTTGCAGAGGAACAATGTATTCTGACATCTTAAAAAATATCAGTGTTGAAGCAGATAAAAATCACTGGTTTGTAGTAAGCCAGCACATTAAGAATGGGACATAAACTGAAGTATATTTTCAATACAATTAGTAAATATACCTAAGGAGTTCCTGTTGTCATCAGCTACAGGTAGATGGAAATAAAGCATAAGATGTTGTTTCTCACTTAAATGCCTAGAAATAAATGAGGCCTGTATTGCCAAGAGCTGCCTTTTTTCTTTAGCAATGTACATTTTGAAGGCAAAATTTATTTTCAAAAGGAAAACAAAATAGAGGTAGTCTAGAGAGGGGTAGCAATTTATGCTGTCATTAAGAAATACCTACTGGATGAAGGGAAAATAATGTTTCCTTTTCTCTTTCAAGGACTCAGTTGGGACAACTACATTTCTAGGATTCACAGCTGCAGGATTTGTGGTTTTCCAGGGGAATAAAAGAATTTATTTATTAAAATGGTAAGCATATGAAGTAAACGTATCTTTACAAGTAGGTGTATTTTCTCCTGTGTCTTTTCTTCTTTGTGCTATCTTCACCTGCATGTGTTGTCTTTAAGGAGGACCATGTGAATATTCCTTCTCTTGCCCTATCATGTTTCTGCTTCAAAGGATTTTAGATAAAAACAATAATAATAACAACAGCAGCTTTGGTCTCATTCATCCTCCAATGAAAATTATTCCACGGGGTGCATTAGTCAAAATAATGCATGAATGCTAAAACTGAGTAAGTTGATTTTTCAGCTATGCTGTAAGTCACCAGTGATGCTTATTGCAGAGGTGTCTGGAATAGTTTACAAGAATTCATCCTAATCTTTAGTTGACTCTTGTAAAAATATTGTTATTTCCTCTTTTCCTCAACCTCAATTTGAAACCTACAAAAGAACTTATTCGATAAGCAGAGGAGGAGGTGAGAACGCCTTCAAGTTTCTTTTTTTCTTTTAGTCTCTTTTTTTTTTTTTTTCAAGAAGTGGGCACTTATGCAATTGTCTTTGGTTTGTCTGGTTTTGCTTTTATCTTGTGATCCTGTAAAATAAAACTGGTTAGCATCAGCCAGCCACACTTGAGGGAGAGGTAAAACTGAGCTCCTAGAGTTGATGTAAGTGCAGCCGGCCACGCTCTCAGAAGTGTAGTGCAGAACGACGAGTCATGCTTAGATGTTGATAAATCTCTTTTTAGCCTGCAGCTACATGGATGCCAACAGCAGTTACTTGGATGTGGCTGTTCCATCTCAGAGCTTTCAGCCTGTCTTGGGGTATCAAGATGGGCAGAAGGTGAAAAAATGCTGAGGTAGCTTTTAAAGCAGAGCTGGACTCTTTACTGCATATCTGTAGAAACCTCCCTGATAGCTGAATAACCTGAAATCTTTGGAGGTGTAAAGTCAGTGTAGTCCTGTCTGTACAATTCAGTTCCCTGTGGATCTCTGGGGACATGCCTGACAAATGCCAACCCCTTGCAACCCTGGATTTATGCTGCAGTTTCCCTGGGGTTTATTACAAGTAACCCTAGTCACAGTACTTCAGTGCTTTGTGCTTTTGGCATAAGGATGATTTTATTGCAATGTCAGTTTATGGGGCACAGAGAAGAGAATAGCCTTTGCCAAGCATTTGTCCACTGTACTATGGGAAAGTAATTTCACAGCACTTAGTTTGTTAGGTTATTTAAAGACAACTTATCCTCCTGGAGATCTAGGTATATTTATTTTGTCCATTGAGATGTAAACCAGATGCAAAATGAAAAAGCCATTAAGCTGCCTCAGTGTTACACTAGACTTTGGAATGTTGGTCTGGTGAGGTTTGTCTGATCATCATGTACTGCGTCTTTCATTTCCAAGGTGTGGAAGTGAGTGCTAGTAACTTTAATTAGTGTTAGCTGAAACTTGCATTACACTGTAAAAATCCAAATTCATATTTGAGATTTCATTTTCAATGTAATATAAACTGAAATATTTTTTGTTGTTGTTTATGTTAAGCAAAATTCTTGCTATTAAGTTTCAGGGATAGCATTGTCCTTGCCTCCAGAATTATTCCCTTTTCAAACATCTGACATCCAAAACCTTTAAAGAAGCTTATGAAAAAGCCACAATATCTCTCATTTCAGCTCTGGTCATGACAACATTTCCATTGTAATTTAAGCAGAGGCATTGCATTGCCTTTTTATGGTACACTGCTATTCCACATGTAGACTGAGCTTTCAGCCTTGGTTAAAATAAATTTTGACATAGGCTTGCAACTCATAAGGCCCCTGTAGTAAGTTCTGTCAAACATTTTCTTCCTATTGTGTTCTATAGTAAGTAGACAGTTACTAAGGCGCATGACATGAAACCTCAAATGAATAAGTATAAACAAGAATAGAGGAAAAAAGTATTATCTTTCCCCCAATTTAATTACAATAGATATTTTAAGATTTTAAGAGGATTAACTAACTGTGTCATAAATAGAGTGTAAATGTAAGTTTCTGTCTACCTTTAATTTCCTCTTCACTTTCCAGCAACCGAAGTTAATTCTTTGAATGTGCATAGGTATGTAAAAGGAATACTGTGGGCTTATGTTCTCTAAAGAAAATAGAATATTACATACTTCTATGCTAAAAGCTGTAAGACTCCTGTAGATGCCCTTTTTCATTTGACTGTTTGACTTTGGGAATCAGGGAAACTTGCATGTGACTTGCATTTCTTACTAGTAGAACTATCTGTTTTTCCTATACTTAAATATTTTTTCTTTTTCTAGGTGTGATGTCTATAAACTAAAATTTGAAGGGAAGACTTTTTATGTGTCTGGAGCTCAGAAAGAGGTTAGGTTTAACATTTTTACAGCACTTCTCTATTTGGTTAAGATCCACTAAGACATAATTTTTAAACTAAACCAACCTCTAAACAATCAATAATTGTACTTCATATTGTAACTAAAATATAGAATATGAATGAATGTTAAATTGCTGTTGTCAAAAGAATGTCAAATTTGCAAAATGTTGAAACATTTTTCAGTTAACATTCATGCCATGTTATGTTGATTGTTCATGGTTTTGTTCATCTTCAGAGTCAAGCTTTAATTGATTTTAAAGTGTTATAGTCACCCACTTTGAAATATAGAAGACGTCTGTATACGATTGAAAATTCAAGTGAGCATTGATACCTGCATCAATTTGAGTTATTTGTGGATTATGTCCTCAAATCTTGATCAGCTGAATAGGCTATAGTCTGTCCCACTTGGTTAAGAGTTATATCATTGAGCTCTTGTAAATGAAATCATGGAGATTTTTGCCTACAGCATGGTATAATCAGTTCTTTACCTAGGTCAGAGTGATGCAGTCTAGAGTTAAGGTTTTGAATGCAGGTGAGGAAAGAAAATGAAGGAAGGAAATAATGTCAGAGGTATCAGAAGCTGTTTGTGTGGTTGCAAGATTTTGACAGCAGAACATCAAATAGTAGGGGACAGGGAGAGGTGGGTGGTAAGTAGTGCAACAACTGTGTACTGTAAATTATTGAAGACAGAGACTTTCCTCCTTTGATTTTGACCACAATACAGTTATTCGACAAGCCACTGGTACATATGCTCTTCCATGCCCCCTCCAAGCATCTCATTTTATTTCTGAAAAGTTTGCCTGGGCTGTTTTAGGTATCAGCTCTGTAAGGGTTCTACATCTGTGGGTGAACCACCATACGAACCTACACAGGAAAAACTGGTCTTCAGTGTATCTGGTTAATGGTGAAGCTGTCAGGTACAGCTACTTAAGTCTTTGAGAAATCAACGTTTTTACTACTTTAATTTGCTTTCTTTTCTTTGCACTTAGAAAAAGGCTATGCTGTCATTCCATACGTCTACACCAGCCGCTTGCAAGCATCTATGGAAATGCGGGGTGGAGAACCAGGCTTTTTACAAGTATGTACACCTGAAGTCATTATCTCTACTAAAAGTAGAGAAGTGTATATGAGAAGAAGATTGTTGAATGTGAAATGTTCCATTTCATGAACAGAATGCAAAATGCAAACATAAAATATGCAAGTTAATTGAGAATGTTATTTCATTTCATGCCAGTATTAGAAATTGTTTAAAATCTAAATGAGGCAAGAGGGTTTTGGCAGTGAATAATTATACTTTCTCCAGCACACTGTTTTTGCTGCTCTGAAGTGAGATGCTGGATGGACACAGTATGGCACTTGTGTCTGGGAACATTGTTGCCCTGCTGTTGAATGTATTGAGAATTCTCGGGGCTCCTGTGCCAGTAATTGTTCTTCCACTTGAAATCCAAGGTTTAGTAAGAGCTGATTAAACAATAAACAATTCCCTGCTATGATTTAAAAAAGAAGACATTTTTAAGTACATTTTGAAAGATATCAGCAATCTTCTTAAACGAAAAAAGTGTGTAAATTGACAAGAAAACAAAAGAGTATCTACCTCCCTATTCCTTAAAAGAGAACTTGATAATAATTCCTCATTAAAAAACTCTTATGCATTCTTTCTGTCCTCCGTTGACTTTGTTAGATCTGTTTAGTTATACTTCCCTTTAGGCATTTAGCTTTAATTCTTGCTGCTTAGTTTCTCTTTACAGACTCTTGCATATTTTATAAAAATTATTGTTTCTGTGTTGACACACAGCAACACCAGGGGGCTGCTGTAATGGTAAATAATAACTAAGTAGGAAGAATGTGTCTTCTAACCTGGATGTTAATAATCTGCTTTGATTTGGAGAAGAGTCTGTCCTTTTTTTGGTTCAACACTGATACAATAATATATAATCTATTCAATTGATGTATTTATGAAGAAACAGAAAGTATGAGGAAGTGTGAGGTGGCACAACACGTCTGATAATTCTCTATGTTAATATCTACTGTGTTTGAGACTATGTAAGGTCTATATATAGTCCATTTAGAGACTATTTGGAGACTAAAATAATGTTTATCAGGACTTATTTTCAATTCGAAATAGACAAGTAGGAAAATACTGCATGTGATTTTATTTTACTTTACTAGAAATAAATAGGGAATAGGAAACAATTTCCACCTAAAGGAGAGAAATTAGTGCTCAAAGTAAAGATGTCTGAGGGAGACTCATAGGAATATTACCTCTCTGCTCTTGTTGTTAAATATGTAATATTAATCACAGATACATGATTGTAGAGGGTTTTATCTTGGTGTCGGATGCCTACTCAGCTGCTCTCTCAACAGGTTAAGGGGAGAAAATAAGATGAAATAGCTCACAGGTTAAGATAAAAACAGTCTGTTTTGCCGCAAGCAAAACAGACTTGACTTGGGGAACCTTCTCACTCTGTTTCAAATTGTCAATAAAGACAAAATTAAAAACACTCCCCTGCATTTCTTTGCAGGCTCAGCTTTACTCCTTCATTTCTGACTGCTCTGTGTCCTTCATGCCCTGAGCAACTCAAGGAGATGGGGAATGGGGGTTGAACTCTCTCTCTGCTGCTCCTTCCTTTTCATACTTTTCCCTTGGTCCAGTCTCCTTCACGAACTGCTCAAGCATGGGTCCTTCCCATGCGCTTGTGGGCCCTCAGGATAAACCTGCTGCATCATGGGTTCCTTTCCACGAGTCACAACTCCTGCCAGGAGCCAGCTGCTGTGTGGGTTCTCCACAAGCTGCAGCTTCCCTCAGAGCATATGAACCCACTCTAGTACAGGGCCCTCCACAGGCTGCAGTGAGGATATCTGCTCTGTAACAGGCTGCATGGGACAGCCTCTTTCCCCACGGTTTTCTCCACTGGCTTCTGGGTAGACTCTACTCCAAACCTGGAGCACCTCCTCCCACTCGTTTTTCTCTGACCTTGGTGTGTGCAGGGCTGCTTCTCTAATCTGTTTTTCTGCTTTCCAAATATTTTCAGGGAGTGGAGTTAATTTTTTAGCATGATTGATTGCTTAAAATTATGTTCACCTGTTTCAATTTTGATGGGTCTTTCAAGAGAACTTCTTTAATAAAATGAAGATTTGTAATAATATTAAATGGAGAGTATTTGATATGATTAGAGGGAAACAGTAGGATATGATGTAGGCTACTAAGAAGTTGATTGAATAGAGACATAGGAAATGCAGCTACTTTGGGAGAACACTATTTGTCTTTATTATTTCTTTGTTTTCCTAGTGGGAAAGTGGAAGTAGGCATATTTTCCCACAAACAAGGTGGTGTTAGGACACATGTCCTGGGGGCTTTTCTTCTTCATTCCTGGGATTGAAAGTCCACAGAGTTGCAGAAAATGTCTGTATTTAATTTTCTCATTTTTCTGGCCGGTTAATCACTTTTTTGATGTTCAGTCATTCTGTGCCATTTGAATTATTTTATGTGTGCTTCAATATCCTAGTTTTGTATGAAGGCCTTAAAAGAATTGGAAAGGTCAATTTTTGATTACTTTATGATATAAAAATAAGAAAGCTTATAGTTTACCTTATTCATTTTTGCTTATCATACCCATGAAAATCTGATAGCCTCTGTTCTTTTTCTTCAAGGTATGCAAAATCCAGTCAGATCAAAACGATGTCCAGCAGCAAGATATTTTTTAAAGGCAGTAGATTTCGATATAGGTAGGTGTTTGCTGTTTCTTGTTCGTAGTAAATCATTTCAGAAAGTAAGAAAGCATCAGTAATTAGTCATGCCAAATTGAGGGATTTTGCTTCTGAAGGGTCTGTTCACAGTTATTTGAGGTGAAGATTTGAAAGATTTTCTGTTGTCTCTTTAGCATCACTTATGAAATAAATAGTCTTCGCAAGGCCACTTTTGTCAAGAGCATTTTCACCAGCAGACAGCTCCACTTTTGGTGCTGCTTCTGTAGAAACAAGGATGTGTGGCCAGTGCAGAGATTGTATGCCCCCTGCAACTGGGCAGCTGTGAAACAGGGGTGCATTAAAGAGACAGTACAGTCCCACTCTTAGTGTTCTATAACAAAAGGTTGCTTTTTCTTTAGAAGCTTTACAGGCAAGTAGCAAAATTTTATTCTGGGATGTTGTATATCCGCTTCATTGGATTTTTTTTTTAATTGCCCTTTCTTTTTATTTTTCTAATGTTACTTAGCTGTTCATGTAGTTCATAAGTAGTTCATGGCATATATCTTACTTTAATATTTATATCATCTTTTAATGCAGTGGAAAAGTAGCCAAAGAGGTTGTGGAGGCAAGCTCTAAAATCCAGAGGGAACCTCCTGAAGTGCACAGGTATGTCTTGATATTCAGTATTAACTTTTAAGGACTTAGGGTGATTATTGTTTTCTGCAGAGAAATTCTGTTTCCTTTACTCTCAAGTGTAATGGCTGTCGTTCTGAGGTTCCACAACAATGTGTGAAAGCCTTGGGAAATATGTGTTGCCAGTGTTATAAAATTCTGACAATAGCGTATTTTCTCGTACACAAGAGATCCTAATCTGTGCTGCTTCGAAGCTGGGCTTAATCAACCAGTCAGATAGGCAGTTTATATTGTTTTTCGTGTTATATCATAAACTGTTATTACACGATCCTGACAGAAAAGTACATTCTCATTTCACTCCTAGATATTATTTGGTTTCAAAGGTTCTGTTTTGTATGTGTTTAAAAGTATACTGGATAGCGCAGATAGATTAAAAAGCATGGAGTTCATTCACTAAAGAGAAAAACAAATCAGAGAATCTTTTTTTCAGAGAAAAATTTGGCTTATAAGAAATAAGCAGCTATTTGCAAGCACACTAATGCTTTCAGGTCCTTATCACTCATTGTAGTGACAGTGAAAATTGTTGAGAACCTGATTAAAGTACTTCAAAAGAGAAGAAAGAGGCCAGCAGGGAAAGCTATTTAGAACTTTTTTTTAAAAAGGTTATTACTTAACTTTCTGAACATTCTACAGACATATCCTTATTTTTACTGGGATTTTTTTTTCAGGGTCGGGGTGTGTGAGTTTGGTTTATTTTTAGTTGAATATCACTATTTTGTCTATATTTGAGATAAAAATGAATTCTCTTTACTAAAGAGTAGGAATATATTTGTAGTAAATATTTATAATGTGTTGTCCAGCCCTAGTATTTAATTAATAGTAAGGCTGTGCAGGGATGCTTTTGAAGATGCTTTTCCAGATTACATTTTAAAATGGGGTAAGTGAAGGTCTAGAATGTATTAAATGAGAACACTGAAGGCAGAATATAGATCTATCATTAAGGCAGGATAGAACACTTGGGCACACAAATGTATATTAATGAGAATAGTTGTTCAAATAAGTCACCCAGGGGATCCACAGCTCTGCTCCAGCTGCCTGTATCAGCACTGCAGCCTCACTGCAGTGCCACACAAGTGTCTGCCAGTATCTAAGCTCATCTATCTGCCATTTCCTGCCAGCGTTGACTCTCAAACTGTTCTTGACAGCTTTTCCAGGTGTGGGGGAGGTGAACCACATGGAGAGGTGGCCAACTTGTCTCTATCCTGTTGCCATGTGTTTTTTCACAGGTGGGGGAGGCCAGCTGCCATCTCAATTTGGTCTGGTGGTCAGAGCTTGGGAAGTTTCTCCTCATCAGTTGGTTTAACCCAGTTTTATCAGTATTGTTATTAGCATTTGTTGTGGTAAAGTTATCTTTTCACTTATATCTGGGCGTATGTGGTCTCTCTCTCTGTATTGAAGAAACCAGGAGTATTGAATCCAAGGGAAGAGGTCTCCAACTGAGACAAAATAGAAATTAAATAGTTATCAGAGAGACTATTCAGAGAATGCAAATGAGGATATAAGTATCTTTGGGCATATGTTAAGGAGCAAGAAATCGTGGCAATTGAGCAGAAAACTTTGTTTATTCTCACAGAATATTTAATGAAATGTAATCTAGCTTAGAGTTGTACATCTGCGTTCCAAGCTTACCTAACCCCTCAGCAACACACAGTTTCATCTTTTGACTTGTAAGAGGTGTTTTGCTTAGTTTGTTTATGTTGAATTGTAAGTTGAGTCTTTGTGCAAATTTGAAATGCATATTGTGAAACTTCAGCACTGTAGTTATATTTAAAGTGAGGTAGAATCCTCTTTCCTTTCATCTTTGTTTTTCTCAAAAGTAAGTATTTTATATCATAACGGTTCAGATTTTTTGCAGGACTCTTGCTTCAGGTCTGTAGCGTAAATCCTAGATAAGTTATTCAAAAGCGCCAATTTATATTCTCAGTAATATATTTTTAGGGTAATGAGCCTTATAACTGAAGCAGATCAACAGCATTCCTCAGACTTCCCTGAGAATGTTAAACACCTGCTACAGGAAAGCCTCTTAGTGCCAAGTAAGACAAGAAAGAAAGCCAACCTGATTACCTGGAGGCTTGATGTAGAGGCAGAGTCTGAGATGTGTGGGAATGAGAGAGAGAGCATTCTGTATCTGTAAATGAAGGGATGCAGTTGTTCCTGCTTTAGTCTTTGGTCTGCAGTGCTCAAACCATAACAAATCCTTTACCAAATTCTGAAAGCAATGGAACAACGTCAGGAAAACGATTTGTATCCTAATTCCCCTTTGTCGAAGCCAAATACTAATGTGTACTGTGCACTGTGGAGAGGAGCAACACACTGAGATCCTGCCTAAGATGAGAGGAAGTCAGACTGTGTAAAAGAACTAAACCAGCACAAAACCTCTCTTACTCTCTGGATGTTGAAAGGTTTATATTTGCTGAAGGTGAAACATAACATGGCTGAAAGCAGCTTTCAGTGTACAAAGCTTGTTAGGATAGCTCAAGGCCTAGTGTAATTTATGCAAAATGATTCTGAGGTTAGACCATTTGAACTGCAGTTGTTTCCCTGTGAGTAAACTGACCCTGTTTTCCCCCATTATTTTAGAACCAGCATTACCCAGAGTCGCAGCTCTCCCTTGCTGAACAAGCAACTTATAATCAACATGGAACCTCTTCAGCCTCTCCTTCCTTCTCCCTGTGAGGAGGAAGATGTTCCATTAGATGAAGGTGAGCCACTTACCCAATTCCTGCTAATATTTGTTATAAAACAATAAGGCGTGTTACTGACTCAGTGATACAGAAAAAAAATCTAGTAATGTCATTCACTATACCGTTAAGCCTCTGCATGTCATACTCAGAAATTATTACTATCTCAAAAAACTGTGCACAAGCCTTATGGGAGATTCATTGCAAAGAAAATTTTGTTTCTGTTATGATTTGTGTTTCAAAAATCTTCTTTTAGATTGTTATGCAAAAGGATCTTAGGAAATAAATAACCTCAACATAGCACCATTTTACTAAATAGTGACTGTAGTTACTCAGAAGTGAACACTGGCAGTTTACTGCTAAGTATGTTACTTTTGCATTTCTTTCTTTCTGTTTTAATGTTATGAAAAGCTCTATGCTAACTTAATTCCATAGATAAAAGGGACATTATTTGAAGGTCAGCTGGGAAAGATTTTCGGCTAATTTAATCCCATTGACAAAAAGGGATGTTATTGGAAGCTCAGTTTGAGTGCAAGGTAGAACAAGGCTTTCCATATATTTATTTATTTATTGACATTTTAAAAATCACATTTAACTCCTTTCTTTTTGAGATCTAGTCTTTACAAAGAATGATGTGCATTAAAAGGAGTATTATTGCATTCTTCCTAATAAAAAAGGAACCTAAAAACCAAAACCTGACAGTGGTTCTTGCTTGAGATGTAGGGAGCTAAGTGCTTCAGAAGTTGGGAAATGTGACCATGTTGTTTCCTTGTTATGGTCATTTAATGGGAAACAGAAAACAACTGAACAAGTATCTTCATTTTCATGGGAGTATGTCCTAATTTCATTTTATAGTAGTGGTATGAGCATGTTTTGTTCATTCTTTGGAGTTTTGACACTGAATTTAGTAAGAACAGAGTGAATTAGATTGTCTGTGTGCATAGCTTATTATAATCAGTAGTAGCAGCTGTTAACTTGTTTTAAATTACTTGTTTACCTCTGCTGTGAAATACTTGTATCTGAGAATTCACTTTCTTGCAACCAAGTAACACAGCTGTGTTTCTGCTAGGCAGTTGCCCTCACTGCAGAGTAACAACAGCTTCCTGCTTTGTAAGACTGCTGCACCTCACTTACAACTCTAAGCAATGAAATCCATTTTTTGAAACTTGTGACTTATTGCTAAAGGCTCAAATGTTTGTAATATGTAAGTTGAAAATCTTATTTCCTTTTAGTTAGACAGATTGTTGTTACTACTATGAGTGAATAGAAATATTTGCTATTGTCTTTCCTGTAAAATCGTTTATGTGTAGTTAAATGCCACCAGCTGCTAAGTTAACAGTATTTTGCCTTTTACAGTCTTTTCCTGCAGCAAACTTGGCTATATTATCAAATGCAGCTTTAACTGATCTCACAGATCTCTGACTCTGATTTTGACTCTCTCCCTAACATGTACTTAACCCACTTCTGTGGATTCCCATCTTCTCTCTTGTACCAGCACTGATGAACCCAGAGTGAACTAGGAGAAAGAGTTTATAAAAAAAATGTAAATTGAAACAAATTCAAAGCAACAACAACAAAAAACCAAACTAACCCCTCCCTCCCAATAACAAAAACAAAACAAAAAACCAACGCCTTAACTTTACAGTGTCCTACTACTGCCTGAGTCAACCTTTGAGTGGCTCATCAGAGGGTCAGGTAAGATCCTGTATGCAGGTAAGGGCATGAGCGAGAGGTAGGGAGAGACTGAGACTGGCACAACTGTATTGGGAGACAGCTTTTAGTCTCCTATATGTATGAAACAGCCTTGGTGTCTCTCTATATGACTGGGTCCACTTGAAGCATACTTTTACTTTTGTTGTTCCCAAGGCAAAAGTCAATGTTATTAACCAAATAATTCATGCATGAAATCTAACCGCAAAAGTATCAAGTGACTTTAAAAAAGTTTTCATCACTTTGTTGAAACCCCTTTAATATCCTGTAGCTCAAGATGTATGGTTTTGCCTTTTTTTAGAAATACAGTTTACTCAAATATGTGAAGGCCTGATAGCATCTGGTGCTAGATAATCCAGAGATAATGAACTACCACCTGCAAAATAATTGCCAAGTGATCAGGGCTGACAGAAATCTGTCTCACCAAAACCAGATGATAAAAGAAGGCAGCCACAGAATCTCTACAGCAGTACTAAAGAAATGTAATGTGTTCAACTACGCATGGAGCAAGGACCATTCAAAAGGACTCCCTGTATTCGGTGCTAGTCAGCCTGTGCCTCAAATCCTGCGTTAAGTTCTGGACCCTTCAGTGCAAGAAAGGCATTGAAGTGCTGGAGTGTGTCCAGGGAAGGGTCTGGAGACAAATTGTCTGAGGAGTGGCTGAGTGAGATGGGGTCATTTGCCGGGAGGAAATGAGGCTAAGGGGAGACCTTATCTTTCTCCACAACTACCTGAAAGGAGTAACTGGGGAGGTCATCTCTTCTCCCAGGTAAACAAATGATAGACCAAGAGGAAGTAGCCTCGTGTTGCACCAGGGAAGCTTTAGTCTGGATATAAGAAATTTATTCACCATAAAGGTGGTCAGGCATTAGAATGGACTGTCCAGGGACATGGTTGAATCAACACCCCTGAAGTGTTCAAAAGGTATGTGAATGTGGCATTTCAGGATAAAGTTTAATTGACATGGCAATGCTGGCTTAAGGTTTAGACTTGATGATCTTAAAAATCTTTTGCAAACTTAATGATTCAATTAGGGGAATGAGCCATCAGCCTAGTTGTTTGTCTCTGTGTGTGAGTTCTCAGCTGTGTAAGCTTTGATTGTAGAGGAGAGGTATATGGAGCTTTTGTAGTTACAACTTCTTTATTTTTCTTTTTTGTTTTTTCTTTTTTTTTTGTAGGCACTCTCTTGCTGAGAGATAGTAGAATCAGGGAATTGTTGATTCAGTTGTAAGATTTCAACATAAATCTCCCTTAGTTATGTATGCATGGTTTATGGGAAGTGACTTGAAATCGCACAGTCATTTCTCTTTTGCATGAGCATGGTCACATGAATCATAAATGTTACATATTGATTCATCAACATCGATATGCAGAAGCACATTCTGGCCTTTTTTTCCACACTACTAATTTTTGAAACCTTGGATGTTTTTATGCTTCTGTGTGGTTTAGCTGTTATGCTAGCCACTGCTAGCTGAGATGGGTGCTGCGAAAATTTGTAAGGTACATTATGAAGCATTTGGAAATGTTTCAGATGCTGGAAATCTTTCACAGCCTTGTTTAGGCTTTTCTATGTGTATTGAACACATTGATTTTTAGGCTTCTGTAAGAATTTATGCTTTCCAGTTTTTGTAGCTGGGTACTCAACCCTTCTTAGTGAGAATTTAATGATTCTATTGTGGTTGCTACAACAGTTATGAGAATAAAGATGAGAAAAACAGACAGAATCTTACTTTTGAATTGGTGATAAAAAGGACATAGAAAGTGAAGGGGCACTTGATCTTTGCTGATACCCACATGAAAGTGCATGCAGAGAAGGAAAGGAAGAGTGAAATGTTTGCTCTTCAGGAGTAAACAGGACCACTTCTGAGTATTTGTACTATACAGGCTGGGAGAGGAAAGGAACCACCATAAGGATGCTTTCTAAAAGCTGCATTAAAGCAGGTGTCTTTCATGGGAGAAATTGCTTGGTGTAAAATATATATTTGCAGGAACATCCCCCCCAACCCCGCTTTTTTCCCCCCATATTTGCATACATGTCACTGTTTTTTTGGTGTAGAGAGAATAAGGACATCAGGCAATGAAGATTCAGATAGCAGGAACATACATCCATTTACAAAGATTTTGTAAACATTACATGTGAATATTCTGGGAAGTGAGAGACTACCTTCCCACCAGAATATCCTTAATCTTCTCTCTGTGGTTTCAGTGTACCCAGAAGAATTTCTTTCCCACTAGGACACTGTAATGTTGAGCATGTGGTTGTCTTCCAGCTTCCAGCTGGAGCAAGTTATCACCAGCCAGCATACATGCATCATGGCTTTTTTAAGGACCTGCTTACCTCAACTAGACAGGAACAGGGAAGTGCCCAGCCTTCTGAAGCAACTCTTCTTTCTGGTGTATGTGAATGTGCCCAATAGTTGTCCACAAGTGGGAACTTGAACAAATATGTAAAGAGAGAAGTTTTTCCCAGACTTAAAATTTTTTTCTTCTTGTTTATACACAGGCAGGTCGGCTTTCATTCTAGGCTTATTATAAAAACGTTTTCATTTCATTGGTTGGCCTTGTGACTAAGGTTTGTAAGCACAGCATAGGATTTTTCTTTGTATCTATACATGTTTCACAAATAATTTCCAGACAGTGATGGGGAACTGGCATCACTGGCCAAACTGAAGCTGTTTAGAAAAATAATGGGGATATTGTCAGTTATTTTGTGAAAAACAGACTGTAAATCCTGGACTCTTTTTTCACTGCATTATGTTTCGATGCCTTAGATATTTTTATGCTTGTGTGTGTGGTTCAGCTGTTACACTAGCAACTGCTAACTGAGATGGATGCTGTGAAAGTTTGTATTGTGTGTTATGAGGCATTTGGAAATGTTTAAAAATAACCTCTGCTTCTATTTCCTGCTGGGCTATTTTTGTTGGCCATATTAGAAGCTTGTCATTTGATTCAGTGAGAATGACTCTCAAAACTCAGTGTAACTTAATATAAAAGGTCAAAGCTGGTATGGATAGAGCCTTTAGAAGACTTCAAGAAGAGGAAGTAATAGTCAAAATGGTGAAATGTCTTGTAAAAATCCAAACCAAGAGAAGCATTCATTTACGGATGGTTAACCACTGCAACAAGGAGGTTTGCATTCGATTACTGCGGCATGGCTCCAAGATCACAGCCAGAAGGGCTGGTAAATTTACATTTATTTTACTCAACCCCCTTTTTTAAAACCTGCTCACCCTAATTTCCTGTGTTAATAGTAAAGTCTTGCAAAGGGAATTGTACTCTAAATGTCAATATTGCACCAAGTACAGCAGAGAATAAGGAAAAATTACTGACAAGAACAAAGTTGTAAATGGAGAATGAATGGGATGAAGCTTAATTTTTACTTTTGTTGTATTATCTTAGACAAAATTGTGGATTTATTTGTTAATTGGTAACAAATGAGGGACTGGAATTTTGATTTTGTATATTTTTTGGACTGGGGTGGGGACAAAATACTTTGATACAGTGATAATTTCTGGCAAAACAAAGACAGATAGGTTAGTGGCAGATTTTTAATATGAACTGAATATGGTAGTAGAGACAGGTCAGCATTTTACTGCCACCGAGGCTGCCAGATTGTAACTTTGGTTTATTTCTCTAGATACTGAATAATTTCATAAACTGAATAATAGTACTGAGGGGGTGGAGGAAGGTGGGGCACGGGCAGAGTCTGATTCAGCTCTTTTTCACTACACAAAAAAGGAGTGTGACCCAAGGAACAAAAAGTATTCAGTATTGCTTCAGACTGCAACCAAAACAAAGTGGTATTTCTTTAGGAAATCACTTTGCCAAAGATCAATTGGCCTTTCAGTCAATAAATTTGTCAATTTCCTTAATTTCATAAGCCATTTTAAAATTTGTTTTTCCATGCTTTCTCTGGTACTGTTTACTTTGGATACTTTTGAATATATATGTTGAATGACCTCAGTTTTTATGCACCTATATAAAACTATGTCTTTGTATTGAATCTTCATTTCAGGAATGAGCTTTTAATTAAAGAATTAACTAAGTATGTTCTGGCAAAGACCAGAATATTTTCACTCTTTGGCATCTGAGAATCAGAAAGCAGTTAGTGTAGTAGATATAGGAGAACCTGCTTCTTGCAGTGATATGTCTCTGAGTACCAGTAGCTCCTGGCTGCCTTTGCTTCTTGAATTCACCTCTCAGGGAAAACAAGTACCTGTGAGAATGCACGTAATTCCCTTTATTCAAAAATAGTAGCAACATTGAAAAACATCAATATTGATTTCTATTTTGTATACTTAAGTATCAGAGGTTAAATGCTGACTTCAAATGGGTACAAGTCATCTTAATGGCACCAATCATAACAGATTTGTGCATTAGCTATCATGGTTCTTAAACCCCTTGATTTTATTGTAGTATTTATAGTATGTTATTCCCTTTGGGGCACAAATGCATAAATATGTATTTCAGCATACTAAAACTATGTATCAGCACCCAAAGACAGGAGTCAGCTTGTGCAAAACTCATGGCACAGGGCGTAACTCCTTGGGAGAACCCCACTATGATTGCGACCACTTCAGAACAACGCTGACTTGTGCGAGGAGGGCTCACCCAAGCTGAGCAGGAATGCTGAAATGTTCAACTTGCCCTTTTGCTTGCGTGCTAAGCTCTCACATCAGTGCCCAGCTCTTTTCAGCCTCGGTCTCCTTTGCCTGGTGCTAGATACTTAATCACTGCAGTCCCTTCACCAGGTACTACTCTTTCTCTCAACTGCTGAGAGATGTATCTTGCCTTCTCATTCCTACTTCCATGATACACAGTTCTCTCTCCCTGCTACTCCCTTCAATCCTTTTGCTTCTTAATCCTGGTTCTAGAAGGGGGTTAACAAGTCTGGGTTGAGCTTCTTCCAGGGCAGACAGAGGTTGGAGGCAGACATCCCAGAATGCCTGCTGTGCTGCATGCTCTGTTCTGCTCGTGTCTCTCTGCTTTGGGTGCCCTTTGTGGTGTGTGAAAAGCAGAGCAGTAATCTCCAGTTCCTGTACTAGCTGTGACATTAGTTGAACACTGTGACACACAACACAGCTGGGAGGTGAGTTGTAACACCACAGAGTCACAAAATATGCAACTGATGTGAATTGGCAACTGGTATAGGGCTTTGTTCCATCCTAGAAGCTCCCATAAAACTAAAATGAACAGAAATGGCTAGCAGAAAAGCGAGGTTGGTGCCTAAAAAGGAGTTGCTATAAACTGTCATTGATTAACTCTCCTTGCAAAGCTAGAACAGGTGTCTTCTATGGGCACAGAATGTGGGTACGGTACAGATCTATGACCTCCTATTTTTGAGGGCAGGAGGTCTGGCTGTGATGTGGATCCTGCTTTGAGACAGATCCTGTGTAGGGATTTGAGTTTAGTGCAATTCTAGATTCTGTTTCTTTCTCCTACGTTTTTTTAATGACCTTTAGGCACTTTGTTCATGTGAGAAAGTCACTTTCTCCTTCCCTCTACAAGATGATTCTTTTCGTTGTACAAATAAATTTTGTCGACTTGAAAATAAGCAAAAGAATACGCAATATTTCTGGAGGAAGTAGTAAAAGGGATAGAAAGGATCTGTCTTAATTGCCGCCTGGCTGGCCTTATTTATTTACATGTATGTATGAAGTGTTCCTGGCGCTGTTCTTTCTGTGCTGTATCTAATTTTCTATTTCTCTGTTTAAAATAAGCATATATTCACACTTGTTCCTTTCTCCACTATACAAAGCTGTTGCACATATGTAGTTGTGTTTGCATGTCTGGTAGTAAAGCTGTGTGAAGGATATCTGGCCACCAGACAATGTTTGAACTGAATTTTTTAATAAGCAGAGGATGCATTTTTCTGGGGTGCTGTATTTCGAGCAACTGCAGCTTCTTAAGAATGATGGAGCTTCATCCTGCTAATCCTCATCTGCTCATTCTGGCCCCTTTTGAAATACTAGCAGCTGACAAATTTTTGTGTCAGACCTCTTGCACATTCATGTTCGCAGCAGATGAACACAGTAATCTCATGTCTTATTCAGCTGTTCATGTTCCTGTCTGCTCTTGTAAGTTAGAGTTTTGGACCAATCCCAGTATTTGGTGGAAGGGAAATACTGAATTTTGGCTAACGTAGTGAGATCTCCGGCTCTGTAAAGTTTGTCCAGTTGCCAGAAAACTGTAGCAAATTTTTACTGTGGGGATATAATATAATAAATAAAACTGAGTTAACTTACTTGATATTCCTGTAATCTATAATGAATGATTCTGATTTATAGAATTTTAATTGCCAGTAAAAATATAAAATGAAGACTGGAAGGTAGAAGTTCTTCTCAAATGTAATTTAATACTTAATTCATATTATTTTAAATCTAAACACAATATAAATTTTACCTATTATTAAAGATATAGTAGACTTTTCAAAATCTTGCCAACAAAATAAATAAATGCCTTAGAAGTAGCAAAATAATTGTTGTGTATGAATAGGAGTAAAGGATTTGCAGCAGTGTTGTAGAGTAATTAAAGGGTATTTGGCTTTGGGCTTGCTTTAGCTTTTATATTCTCTTTTTTCTTTGGAACACTTTGAGTATTTTTGTTTCTTTTAGCTTGTTTTTATAACTTCAGATAGGTGGCTGTCTTGAAGGGTGTTCAAAAAGTAAACAATCTGAAAAACTTGCTCCTCTCTTAAATTTGTTATATTGGAATATTCATTGTCCTATTGAATGATTTTGATTTGCATGCTTGAATGTGATATTCTTTAGGCTGCATAAGTATTGTAAATTATATGTGCCATAATGATGTTACAGTTGTGTCTTTTGACACCATCAAAATATAAGTAGCCCAACATACTTATCTGTATATTGTAACATGACTGGAACTTTGCTGTAGAATCTAATTGTCTGTGGTTAATAGTCAGTTCTTTCCTCAGTCTTAGACTTAAGAAATGTGGTGCTGTCACAGGGAATATAAAGTAATGAAAAGAACAGCTTTATATATTTTTTTTAAGTAGGAAGAGAGCTTGCAGCAGCAACTAATGCCCATTCTAAATTATCAAATATTTATATATAACTTGTTTACACTTGTAATGGTTGATGTAAAATGCAGTTACTTTGATTTAATATGTCTTAACAATACATAAAAGAGTTGAAAATTCTTGTTACCAGTTGAATTTAAATAGTGGAATATAAATTTGATGTCTACTTCAGAATTTCACCACACTTCAATTTTAATACAGAGAACACTGATCTGAAAAGGTTCCTCTCTTGCCTTCTATCAACAGGTTAATCTCAAAGTCAGAAGTTTGCAAGTATTTGAGAAAAATATAGTTTCAATGAAAGTTAATATGATCTTTCTTGTTCACGTTCACTGTGTATTTTATGCATACTGGAATTTACTCTGGGGAAGAAGAGAAGGCTCAAGAATCAAAAATTGGGGTGACCTATCTTTGCGATAGCTGCAGCAGTCCTATATATGATGAGAAACATGATGAAGATATATTACTGACCTTGCACCTAAGCAGGTATAGAGAGGCCTAAGGCCAGGATTCTCAAATTTGGGAGAATAAAATTTTGAAGTGCCTAAGTAATAGGAATAAATTTTACTCCTATTAGGTGAAAAGCACATTTGAAAATCAAATTGCAATATTTTTGTATCTAAAGGTACATGTAGATGCTTAATTCTGGATTCCAGACTTTAAAAATTTTGGCCTCTATATTTTAAGGTATCATAAGTGCACTCTCAAGTGACTCAGTATGGTTTGATGAGCCAGCATTACCTGCTGCTAAAGTATGCTTAAGGAGAAAGATCCCCTAAATCTGTTCTCACTTCTTTGTGTTCATATGCTGTTGTGTCTAGTTTCAGTCAGTTTGTATCCTCCCCTTGGTGACTGTGGCAAGTGTATTTGTTAATGTGAAGACTTGTGTAGCCATTAAGTTCGGCAGAAGACATTTTTCATGCTGAAATGTGATGAATTTCTAAATTGGCTGTTCTATGAGAGGACAGAGCAGTTGAGGCAAGGAATTATTAGCTAGGCAGTCAAATTAAACTAATGAGGAGAAACCTGCATTTTCTTTACTGAGGACAAGGTTTTATTTCAGCTCTGCACATCTGCTGGGAAAAGGAGCTCTTCTGCTCTATCTCTCCACCCCTGGTAATAATCCCTGCCTCCATGAACATATATGACAAGCCAGTTCAGGAAGAAAAAACACCAGATGGCTAACACAATGTCTTGGTTTAATAAGACAGAAGTGTTTTGCTAAGGAGGATGAGTTATGAGGAAAAGACCAAACAAAAAACTCCTCCCTTTAAGCAGTTGTAAGTCTGAAATTAAGAGGCTCCAATTGAGAAAGTGTGGAGAAAAGAAAAATAACAGCCCTTTATTAAAAGATCTATTTGTACTGGCAAAACAACTACAACAACAAAACACAGAGGAAAACAGACCCCACCAAACAATAGTCCTATACCCACCAAGAAGAAAAAAA
>VZRE01007578.1:0-50326 GCA_013396775.1 Cephalopterus ornatus | reverse complement strand
CCTAGGATACCTATATGTTTGAAGTTGAAAGTTCAATTGAAAAATGGATGGACTAGATTTGTTGCTATTTACATTACTACTTACGTTACTTCCTCTGGTAAAATTCATACAGATCTAGATTTACGGCAAAATATATGTGCAATATCAACCTTATTGTGTTTTTTAAGTTTAAAAGCAAACATCAAAAATATTACAAACATTATTGAACGACATCTTGATTGCTAAATTTCATCTGAAATGAAATTGTATATTTTATATGAATTAAGAATATCTTACATCACTGCAGTGCTACCCAGATCTGAGCTAATTTAATTTTTCTGAGCCTTCCAGACTCAGATGGACCTTGGAAACAAACAAAACTGTGGACTTTGCATTAATATTAATGGAAATATTTTCACTGACCTCAATGAAGTCAGGATTTCACCTTCAAGGTTGTTGGGGTTTGTTTCATGTGGCTTTAGCAGATGACACATTAAAAAGAGTTTTGCAGAGGCATGTATGTGTATATCAATGAGTTTTTTGCATATCTAACAGTATTAAAATTTTTTTCCTGTTTTTCTTCACAGAGAACTTTACTTGTCTGACTTTTGGAGTAGTGAGCTGTGATTTAGAGTTTTATTTTAAAATTAGGTTTTATTGCTCTTTATTAACCTTCACAGCTAATATGTTGACTAAATATCAGTTTTATTTAATAGCCTATAGAAATTTCTAGTTTAGAATATTCTTTATGGAAATAGTGTGTTTCATAGTTTTGTTTCTGTTGTATAATTTGAATTTCTGATTTGGTTTTCAAATCAAGCGATATAATCCTCTTTGGCCATTGCAAAACTTACAGATTTGATAGTAAGCGTACTGTTTCTCACTTAAACACAATTGTGAACATAGTTTTCAGTTTGAATTGTAACATATCAAAGTAGCAATTGGATAGTGTGTGAAAGGTCTGTTGCTTTCTAATGTATCAAATTCAGTATCACCTCTTTTTTCCCATGCAGTGCCTATTTATCTGGCTTAAAAGTAAATAAAGAAAAATTTTTCCAGATGTTTAAAACTATAAAGGAACTCTTGAAAAAGACATCTTACTTCATGAATACTTCAAACTTTTGGAACTTTTAAAAAGGCAGTGGAAGGAATCTAGTTGTTCATATGCCCAATTCTAATTGCATGAAGGTTATAATGGAAAAAACCTTAATTTTCTCATTTATTTCATGTTAGGCAGATAGTATAACTGCAATAAAGGAATAATGCTCTCAGTCTTCATTTGGCATCCACTGAGCTCTCCACCTTGAGGGTCTTCTTTATTGCGAGTAAAGAATTTCCTTTACTGAAAGCTGGATCAAATCTATAGTCATTGCTATTACTGAAAAGTAAAATACAACAGACCATACCTCTTGAAGATGAGCACTCCTAAGCAGAATCTGCTGTAGAATGGATAGTCCTTAGTCAAGCAATAAAGTAACCCAGAACATCAGATAGGCAAAGTATTTCTTAGTTGCTGATTTTAATTGCATAAATAATTATTGCTAATGACTCTCTTAAATACAAGTAATTAATTCTGATATGACTATAATTAATTATGTTATAAATAAACTCTGTTACTGTCTTTAATGTAATAGTAGGAATAATTGCATTACCCTGGAAAAGCAACACATAAAAAAAAAAAAAAAGAAATACTTAATAGATAGATTTATTCCAGCATGGTCAATTTCTACACTAGGAAAATGTTGTCAAACAACACATGATATTTAACTAATCTCTGTTAGTTATATATATAGATATAATTCTGATGTTAGTGCTTTTTTATAGCCTGATTGTACACAAAACATCCCAAATAAAGCTTCTCGGCTGTTGTTCACAAGACATGACGTCAAAAACTGGTTTTAATGCAGCACAGTGTAATGGAGAACTATGAAACTATGCTTAAATAATGCAGTTGGAGGAGAGGTTTTGGTCCTTGTTTATTAAAAGCAGTATTCATCACATTTTGCATTAAATGAATGTGTTTGGTAACATTTTGTGTTGCCATATAGTTTAGATAGGAAACTTTCCTGAACAGATAATCCCTAGACCAAAAGTGAATGGTCCAAGGATGCACTCCCAGAAGTCCAGACTTGCATAGTCATCTCACCTAAATGGACAGCTGAAATCAAGGTTTACTTACTTTTTTAGTTTATATTTAATGTATTTCTTATCTTTAAGGAATACTCTATTGAGCAATTTAATTCTTATTTTCAAAACTGCAGTGTCCTTAATCTTTATCTTCAGCTTTAGTATTTTCCTCAATTTTTAGTGTCTCACCTAAACGAGTGTCCTGACAGTGATTTAACTCAAATAAATCAAATGACAGCTTTCAGGGCTTTGTTTTAATACACGCTTTAGTGAGACAGTAGGCTATAATGAATACATTCCTCTAATTAATGTTTAAGGATGTGTTTGAAGGACATCCATAAATAAGACAAGGTAAGTTTTATATTGTTAACATCCTGTAAGACCTGCATAGTGTCTGTGGTAATTTTTTTGTTCTAAGTCCTCAGAATTTCATTGCTTTTTTTTTTCAGTAGAGAGACAAATAGAAAAAGAGAGAAAAATAGAAAAAAAAACTATTAGAAGTAGAAATCTTGCATAGCTAAATAGAGGAAATTGTTTAGCATAGATCAGATTAGCATTTACCCTGGAGGCAAATCTAACCGTAGAATCATCAAAGTTGGAAGAGACCTTTAAGACCATCCAGTCCAATCAACCACCCGGCACTGCCCCTGTAACCCCTAAACCACTAAACCACATCACCCCGTGCCAGATCCACATGCTTCTTGAACGCCTCGAGGGATGGTGGCTCCACCACCTCCCTGGGAAACTGATTCCAATACCTAACCATCCCAACCGTCAAAATTTTTTTCCTGATATCTGATCTGAATCTCCCCTGTCTCAGATTAAAGCCATTTCCTCATCCTCTCACTGCAGGCACAGTAGAAGAGACAGCCCCCATCTCACTACAATGTCCTTCCAGGTAGTTGTAGAGAGTGATGAGGCCACCCCCTGAGCCTCCTCTTCTTGAGACTAGATAAACCCAGCTCCCTCAGCTGTTCCTCACAGGACATGTTTTCAAGACCGTTCATGAACCTTGTTGCCTTCTCTGAGCACCTCAATGTCCTTTTTGAAGTGAGGGGCCCAAAACTGAACACAGCACTAGAGTGTGGCCTCACCAGTGCTGAGTACAGGGGAATGGTCATCTCCTTAGCTACATTGATACAGGCCAAGATGCCATTGGCCTTCTTGGCCACTTGGGCACACTGTTGGCTCATACTGAGCTGGCTGTCAACCTCAAGTCCCTTTCTGCCGCTCCTCCCCCAGCCTGAAGCACCACATGTGGTTGCTGTGACCCAAGTGCAGGACCCAGCACCTCACCTTACTGAACCTCATGGAGGGATGAAAATATTTTTTCATATTCTAATTAAAAATAGAAAAAAAGCATGGTTTTTCAATTAAAGGGGAAGTGATGCATTGGAATTGCTCAATATTCTTCACTTTATTTCTTCCTGTTTCACTTCTCTGAATCAGTGTCATTAAGTGTGATGTTATAGTTGCTTCTGTCCCACTTCTAAATAAACAAATATGAAGTGGGGAAAAGGAAGCATAGATTGTCTTCTTATCAGCTTAGAAAGTAGAGTTGGATTTCACATAGGCCTTGGAATATCCGACTAGTACAAAACTAGACTAGTGATTCATCACACAGTTTGGTTGTAATCACATTGTGTTTCTTTCTTGATGGACCGAATTTGGACCCTGTAGGCCTGTGTTCAATATTACCCTTTCTTTATTTCCAATTACCTCTGCTGTTTGGTAGACGAAGTTACTGAAAGCTTGACTCTGGACAACCAAACACATGATATTCACCTTGAAAATGTAACTAAGAAGGTTCTTCATTCAAATGTATATGATTTCTACATGTCATCTATGAGCTTATTTTCTTCATTCTTTTGCACATGTTCCTAGTTCTGTATTCTCCATCCTTTTGGAGAGGCATTCTTTTACTGTCTACATATCCCTGCTGAAGAGCATTCACAAATTGTTGTGCTTTGTTCTTTGCTTGTAGGTTTAAATGTACCAAGTAGTGTCATTCCATTTATCACAAGATTATTTCAACTAAGCATTTTATTGTTCACATTGCTGTGAGAAGAGTAAAATAAAGAGTAAAATTCAGAGAAATTCCTGAAAAACTGGTAAATAGGCCTCTGGTTGAATGTAGAATCACAGAGTCACTGAAGTAGGAGAAACATGCAGAGATTACCTCATGCAATGTCCTTGCCCGAAGAAAGGCCAACCAGAGCAGATTGCTAAGGGCCATGTCCAGCTTGGTATTCAATATCTCCAAGTGCAGAGACTTTGCAGTCACTGTGCTTTGAGGCTGTTTGCTAGAGTTATTCCAGTATGAACATGTCTCTCTTTTACTGGGGAACCCAGAGCTAGATCCAGTTTTCCAGGTGTGTCTCATCAGCATTGAGTAGAGAGGAAGGATCACCACTCTCAACCTGTTGGTAATGCTTCTCCTAATGCATCCTAGGTGGTTGTTAGCCTTCTCTGCAGCAAAGGCATGGTGATGGCTCATGTTCAATTTATTATCCATAGAACCCTCAAATTTTTTGTCTCAATTTTCTTTCCATCTATAGAGAGTGGGAAGAGAGCTTGTTATGGTGCATGTGGTTATTTCTCCCCAGATAAAAGACTTTTCTTTCTCCTTTTCTGAACTCAGTGAAATTCCTGTTTACCCATTTCTATAGCTGCCTTAGATTACAAAAGCAACTGGAGTAGCAATCAGATAGATCAGGATTATTTGCATAGCACTTAGATACATAATTTAATTATCTGTGTTGTGTAAAACACAACGTAATGCAGTCCCTGCAAAAGTTTTGTTGATATTTCCTGTAAGAGGAGTGATTTTTACCGAGTCTATGTTGAATTTTTTCCCTAAGCAAGCAGCTATTACTCAGCTAAATGTGTACATAAGTGTGTAACAAGAATGAAAAAAAAATTGCTTTTATTGTTACAAAAGAACACATGAATATGTGCCATCCCAGTATATGTAATCCATATACTACATGTGAGAGATGTTACTTGAAATTTTGAGTCTTCTGTAATGAAAAAGTCTCCTTACTCTCCTTCTTCAGTAGAGATTTTGACTACCTGAACTCATTTGCATATGTAGGTGGGGGAATCCTAGGTTTATGGTAAGGGACATATAGATTCAGATCTTTGCCACTAATTTTTGTTTATATCTAGGGTTAGTCAGGGAACCCAGGTCTCTTCAGTTTGTTTGTACTGTTTTCCAGAATTTTCACACATGGGAAAGTTTAACTTATCACAGGAAAAAAAAAAAAAAAGAAAATCAGAGATTTTTCGTTGAGAAAGAATATTTCTGTTTCACTCTTCTTGAGAATTTAAGTCAAAATATAATCAAATACAAACACTAGCAAACTTCTATCCAAAGGCTAAAGAGTAACAGTTCAGAAACAAAGCAAAAGAGAACCAACATGCACCAAATGACCCGAATAGTTAATATGGGAGTTGGCTTCTAAAAAAAGAAGAAACTCAAGGCTGTGACTAAAGAAGCAAACAAAACTGTAGGTCACCTGCTGCAGGGAGCTCTGTCATGGCTTATGTCATGTTCCTACAGTGAATTCCTGAGCAAATACTTGTACCTTGCACAAACAAACGTCAGGTGTTGCGTTTCAGCTGTGCTGAAAAAATGTTCCAGCAACCAAGCGTGCTGTTCCTTCCGAGAGGTGGTGGCAGCACTGTCAGCAGCAGGTGACAGGGTCCCTGTGGGCAGGCATGCACATCCTGGCTCACACCAGGTGTATCATTTGAGGAGTTTGTGACAGAGGAAGCCAGCAGGCCACTATGCAGAATCTTTGCCCTGTATCACAGACTGTCAACTATAGGTAAATGTACAGACAGGTTAAACCAAACTGATCGGGCAGCATGGAGAAACCCAAGGCAGAGTCTGTGATTTTTCACTTGGTGCTTGTGCTTTAGTCCGCTTTGGTTGTTGTGCATGTCATGAAGAACCAAAACTTCAAAACTCAGTGAGGTTTTTTCAGTTATACACAGTCAGCTACTTTAGAAGGGCTGTCAGCTTCTGCCTGGTGAGGATGCAGTGTTATGCTGCACTTCCAAAGACAGGATATGTATTCAATTTCCAAGACTGAATAAGGTATACTATTATGATTGATAGTAGATACTTCTGTACATACATTTCCATGCTATCAGTACTTTGTTACTAATAATACCTAATGTTTGCAAATATTAAAATAATGCTGATCTTTGTTAGCCTGCCAGGAAGCCTCTTATAACTGAAACTATTTTTTTCTGAGCTGAAGGAATTTTAAGGGTTAGCCTAACTTTATCTTGCCTTAACATTTCTTACTTACATGTTCAACCCATGATGGCAATACAGTGATGCACTTTATTTCTTATTTTTAAAATTTTCATACATTCCTGTATTCATATGTTTGATGACTGTACTTTTCACATTAATAATTCCAGTATCTTAATTGGCATTAAAAAAAGGGAAATAAAAAGATGAAGCCAATCCAAGGACAGCTATTTAAAAATCTTCCTGCTAGCACCACAGTGGTGTTCACAGAAAGATTCATAGTGATATAAACAGGGGTCTTACAAAAATCCCTTCCATTTGCTGGAACAGAAAGTATAGCAGGATGGCAGAGCTAGTATTCTGAATACACTAAGATGTGAGGATTCTTGGTTTCTCCTCCACTCAGCAGCTGTGTGTTATTTCAGCCACTAATGTTGTTAGCATGTATTTTATATTTAGAACTACCTTATTTTAAGAAAAACTACATATTTATGTTAGCTTATCATGGGTATTTTATAAGCAGACAAATATACTGTCTTCTTAGGCTGAACTAGAAATAATTAAATCATTTAGCTGCACAGTAGTTGTAAGTGTATATATATACACAGTAGATGTAAGTTGTATAGTTGTAAGCTGTTCCGGGCTCTTTGATAGTCTCTCAGCTGGCTCTGAAATGCATCTTGCTCCATCATGCAGCAAGAGAGGAGTGGGAGACATGTCTCTCCATAATTCCTGCTCTTCAGTGTTTAGAGTTTATGTCCCTGAAAATCAAGTCTTTTTCTGATTCTAATGCTTAGCTCATACCCTATTTTTGTTCCCAATCAGTTATGTAAATATAATTATTATTAGTCTGTAGTAATGATAAATGTGATTTTCTGAAGTAATTGTCAGGCAAGGATTTGGAGACTGAGCATGGGATGATATCCTGTATTCAGACAATCCTCTTTAGGAAATGGTGTTACTTGAGTGACTAAATTGTACTTGACTGTTTAAAATAGTTGGCTTGTTTAGACCACGTATATTTTTCCCTATCTCAGGAAAGAGCTGAAAATGGGTCTTAACAAAAGTTAGGGATTTTGTCTAAGTTTTTCATGAAGCTCTCCTAAATACAACCCATGAGTGGATGTATATACATATATATTCGTAACAGCCATAGAGACAGTAATTTTAGAAGAAAAAAATTTTGAGTTCCAAGCTCTAGAAAGCAGAGTGCTTTTTCATGAATACCCTATATAAATAAAAGGGGCTGTGTGTTTTCTGAGTTTAAAAAGTCATGGTCAATTAAATCTTCTAATATATGTTAGCATCCACAAGGATCATCGAGGTCTAGCTCCTGGTTCTGCACAGGACAAGTCCACAAATCACATGTGCCTCAGAGTATAGTCCACATGCTTCTTGAACTCTGGCAGCAAGTTATATACACCACAACCTTAGAACAATCCACACTTTTCCTGGATATAAAGCTATCTTTCACAATTAGTATTACATTTTTAAAAATTTAATTACTATTGCTTTAACTTCTTGGATTTTGAGGTTCTTTCTCTTGTCCAAGTCTTGAAGTACCAGTAGTTTCTGTAGATATGAATGCAGCCTGGGGAATTTTACCATAATCTCCAAACAAAGATTGACATGTCTTGTCAATATATTACATATAACTTATATATACAGTAATTTTTGATATATATATATATAATTTATATATTATCAGTAATTTCTATATACAGTTTGAACTGATGTACGTCACAGAATGAGAAGACTAAATCAGCTAATTGAAATAGCCAAGGTTTGTCAGGTCACTTAACATAGAATCTGTTTTGTACCTTCTTTTTGGAGCTGCAATTGAAGTTAATGGAAGTAATTACTTTTAATTGCTTTAAGTTTTGTTGTCAAATCCTACAGTGACTTTTGGCACACAGAAAAGGGCACTGAGGTGATTAACTTAAATTAAGATAATACACATAGTAAGAAATAGCAGATTCCAGTTCTTCTGTGAATGAAGTTTATTATTGATGTTGTGCTATTTATATACCACCTGATGTGCATGTGGTATGCTATGGATGATTAAGTAAAGCATTTTAGCTTTGTTCTCAATTAGCTTAATGACACTTAAACAAAGGGCAGTGAATAAGTGGGAATAATTAATAATTGGATCTTTATGTAGTTTTATGACATTAGGAAATCCTAAGCTGTAAGTGCCTAAAACAGAGAAAATGGGCAACTCAAAAATAGCTGTAACCAGCTGTTTAAACAGTGTCCTCAAATATTTCCAATTAGTAGGACAGATTGTAGGACAGCTTTGAATGAGAGTGTAAACTCAGGCTGCTCTACACTGAAGATATATGCAATAATGATACTAAAAAAAGCCATATGAAATTATCCTGTATTGCTTTAGTTGGAATGCAGCATGTAGATTGGTGTACATCAGCAGAACAGTGCTACCAGCTGAACCCATTGCGTGTTAAAGATTTAAGTAACTTCTTTAAAACAATTTTGACAACCGTTACAGAATTTTTATGGTACCCTTCAAGGAGAATTAAACACGTTTGTGCTGAAAATATGAAAGAAAAATTTAATGAACAATGAATCCCACTGCTATATAGGGTTTTATACTGAGTCTACAAAGATGCTTCACAAGCAGATTCCTCACAGACTCTTGTACCAGCATTAGTCCCTTGTGCACTTGCATGGGGCACCTCAGCCTGGCTGTGGGTCCCTCCCCTAGCCCAGCTCTGTTTCCTAAAGGCCCGCGATTCCAGGATGGTCTACAAGACAACAATGGGGCTTGTTTCTTATCCTAGCTCCAAGGAAAACTACTCCCTGCAAGGAGTTCTTCTGTCCTTGACATTCCTGCTTCCAGCCACTTTAACCCCTCGTTACAGCTGATCTTCTTGCTCTCCATGCCAGATCACTTTGTCACAAATTACGACTTCTGAGCAGTTTCACTTTGAGTTTTCCTTTTCACAACTAAAATATGACTTATTTTTTGCATCTGTTCTTCTGTATTTTTGCATTTGCTTCTTTTGCATCCTCCTGTGCACTGAGCTTAACAGAGTGCAATAATTTAATCCTTTCTTTATTGGTCTGGAAGGTTTGCCTTCCTTTTTTTTCTTGTTGTGCATTGTATAGCACTTTCGATATTAAGCAGCTAATTCAAACTGTATTTCAGGTATTTATATTGAGTACTTCCTGATGTAGGATCATTAGCCAAGTAACATTTAAAATAGAGAAGAAGGGGAGGGGCATTTATTAATTCCTTGTCTCACCCACTGCTTTGGGCGGGCCTGTGTGGAAGTTTGCCATGGAGCAGTAGTTCTTTGTGAGGTTGCTATGGGCACTGGTATACAATGTGCTGCAAACACAGACAAGGACTGAACTCTCCAGGGGGCCCTTTTATAGTGATAAGTTTCAGTAACTTGGAAAATGCTGAACCTTTAAGGGTAATTTTTTCAGCAGTTGACCAAGTTTAAATCAAGTTACCATATGCTATAACAAATCCTTAGCTTTGGAGCATGTATTACAAGTATTTTGGTTACTTTATTTAAATACATGCCAGAAGTAAGTCAGGTTCCTCTCTGCTCAGATTTTGCCTTGGTGATGTCCTCTGTGTTTGTCATAAGTCTGTTAACTTTGGAATCAACCATGGAAAAGCACTTTCACAAATGTGCAGCTCAAAGTAAAGAGTCACAGCTGAAAAGAAATAAAGCAAAATCTCGGGAGTTAAAATCCATTCAAGACGAAGATTAAGAAAATGTTTTTTAAGTCAAGAAAGATTCTACCTAGATGGAAACCTTCGACAGATCAAGACCATATTGAGGGGGTAATTCAAAATACAAATCTGGAATGTGGAATTCATTCTCAAGTATGACCTGAGAAGTGTACTTTAGATCATGAGTTTTTCTTGAAAGCTTTTACTATGCTTCCTGTGTTAGCTCAGATACACGGACCTTGTTGAATAGGCTAAAGCAGTGCAGAATTAATTAGCTGATATCAAAGACGTCACTGATTTGGAAGAGGATGAAGTCAATATGAGCCACATGAGCAATATGATCGTTTTCTATGAAGTAAGCACAGCATGACCAAGGCTGAGCTGTTCTTTATGCAAGCCTGATATATATCCTAGAGGAAACTGCTAAAGCACCTTCACTTTTTAGTAAACACAGGGTAGCCTAAACTTTATCAGAACATTTTGAAACAAATACAGGAATTTACCAAACACCAGAAAATATTGGGTTTTTTTCTCATGCAGGTAAAAATTAGGAGTAACTCTTTAAAGAAAGTGATAGTATAAAACCAGAGAAGTAACTGGTGTTTTTATGTCAGTGGTGTTAAATGAGACAGAGCATTGTGAACACCCTATATGAAGAAACAAAATTTCACCTCTGAAACCTATGCCTTTCAATAGATTCACCTTCTAAGAGAAACAAAGTGACAAGATTCCAAGAGATGTTAAAATTTGCAGTAGCACCTAATCATTGTGCAAATTAATCAGTATTCTGGAAAGCAAATTTTTAAAATCCTTAAATTATTTTTTTCAATAGTCTCATATGTGCCTTTTACTAAAAATTACTGTTTTGAAAAGCAAGAAAAACATTTTTCTAAAAATTTTACACATACTTATGGAATGGACAGAATTCTAGAATTTTTCATTGCTGAATATACTTAAATTATACCTTTTGTTTGGTGTACATTGTATAGTAGTGCTGTGATTAGTAGTTCAGGAGCTAGAATCGGTATAGCCACTTCAGCATGGCTCTGTCCTGTGCTAAATAGGCTGATTGGCAGAGCCAATTAGCCTGAATGCAGCATTGTGCTGATGCAATTATAAAGCTTTTTGGTAAATAAGCTAATATTGTTGCATGGCAGTGTGGTGTTTCAGTTCATTAATAGCTAGATCAGTTGTTCCCCTAGTATGGCATTGCATTCCCTGCTGTAGATGTGCTCATGAGGACTTTGCACAAGAGAGAATTTATGAAAAATTACCATAAGCACTAACATGATGCTGGAAACACTTGGAGATACAAGGTTAACTAGGGTGCTTTTGCTCCAGCTGATCTTCAATACTTGCATCAGCAATATATCCGCTAGATTTGTAAAAGATTTTGAGTCATATTCCTGGTGACTGCGCAGGTGGGGCCTAACATTCTGTGCAGTTTTGGGCACTGCAATATAAGAAAGATATTAAGCTCTTAGAGAGCATCCAAAAGAGGGCAACAGAGATGGTGAAGGGCCTTGAGGGGAAGTTGCATGAGGACCAGCTGAGGTCACTTGGCGTATTCAGCATGTAGAAAAGGAGACTGAGGGGAGACTTCATTGCAGTCACAACTTCCTTGTGAGAGGAAGAGGAGGGGCAGGCACTGATCTCTTCTGTGTGGTGACCTGAGGAAATGGGCTGAAGTTTAGTCAGAGGAGGTTTAGATTGGATATTAGGAAAAGGTTCTTCACCTAGAGGGAACAGGCTTTCCAGGGAAGTAGTCACAGCACCAAGCCTTGTCAGAGTTCAAGAAGATTTTGGATGATACTCTCTGGCACGTGGGTGTGACTCTTGGGAATGGTCCTGTGAAGGGCTAGGAGTTGGACTTGATGATCCTTGTGGGTCCCTTCCAACTCAGCATATTCTGTGCGTGTGCGTGAGAGAGAAAGTTTTCAGACAGTGATTCTATAACTGACATAAGCTATCAATAACTTTGGGTTTCTTTGTTTCACAGAGTCACAGACTGGCTGAAGTAGGAGGGATCTCTGAAAATTGGCAAGTCCAATACCCCACCTCAAAGCAGGTCAGCTGGAGCAGGTTGTTTAGTGCTGTTTCCAGCTGGGTGTTGAGCATCTCCAAGGATGGAGACTCCATAGACTACATGGCCAACATGTTCCAGTTTTCAATAGTCCTTAGAGTCAAGAAGTCTTCCATCAAAGACTAATTCCATATAATGATAAACTTTTTTCTTTTAATCTAAATTTTTAATATATTTCCAAAATATACATACAGTATGTGATGAGAATTGTCTTTTTGTTTCCTTGTGCTCCTCCATTTGTTGTATTTCCTTATTGCCTCACATCTCAGCGCTTCAGTTTCTGATGTTTTTGTTCTTTCATATTTTGCACATTCTCTGAAAAAGTCATAGTTAAGTCTAGAAATTAGTGATAGACATTGCAGTCCAGTAAAATACCTGATGACAGTTATAAACACTACTCAAATATGAAAAAAATGTATTTTATTTTAAGTATGTTATAGAGTGATAGTGAACAATGGTATAGAGATTTACCATTGCAAAGTAGTGTTGTCAATCAATTACTACTACACCTATTTTACAGAAAATGACAAAACTGAAGAAGTTCTAGTTTTGTCAGGCATGGTAATTTTAACAAATATTGCATAAACATGAGGGTTATTTGCACTTTATAATGTTGTGGTTTGAGTGCATAACATGTATTTGTGATTGTTTACACTCACAAGGTGAGACAGGATGAATGTTTTCTTTTAAACTTATACATTCGGTTTTACAAATTTGGTTAAGAAATATTGCTTCTTCTGCTTTCCAACTGTTTTCTTGGCCATGTGTCAAAGAAGACACAAGTCTCTACTGAAGCTATGTTTCTGTGAGTTTGCAGTACAACTAGAAACATAAAAATCCCCACATCCTTCAGCTATAGTTGATAAGATAAATAGAAAGTTAAGTCCTACTTTATATTGTGATTCACTGGAATAATTATATTTCACAGTAAGATAGAGCTTACTGAGTTTCTATTTGCTTTTTTCGGTCACTGGTTTTTTATACTAGAACTTCCTTTTTTCTTCCCCTCCCCTTGCAGAATGAACTACACTGATTTATATTTCATTTCCATTACCTTTCTACATAAATTGAAACTATTCTGACAGTTTTCTTCTTGTTTTTTATTTACAGACAATCAGGATTACAAATCTATTCTGCTTTAGTGAAAGCTGTGCTAAAGTGTGTCTATCTATATATGAAATTGAATTGTGGAGAAATCCTTAAGTGTGAGCCAAGTGGTGGTCTCCAGAATGACTAATGCATGCTGTTACAAGGAGAAAGATGCAGACAACAGCTCTCATATGACAAAGCCCAGGGAATGAATGTAGGTGCAGCTACATTACCAGCCTGTGCAGTGCAACAAGAGAAGGACTGGGCATTGATTTGACAGGAGCTGTCATGCCTCAGTGACTACAATTCTCTATCGCACATTTTCTGGCAATAAAGTTCATATAATTTATCAGTCCTAGGCAAGCATTGCGTGTCTGTACCTAACTGATGATGCAACACAGATTACTGTGCAGAGGATGTTGCTGTCCTTAACAGAATGCTGTAGATGAAGAGAAAACTGCAGGAGACCTTGCATCCACATTGTAAGTTAGGTGCCTTAACTGATGCCCTTGTGCGTGATTTCAGCCTGGTTGCGCCGCTTGAACACACCTCTTGAGTGCGTATTGTGTACAGGTATAGAGTCAAGGAAAATTTGCACCTACAAGGAACCTTTCCAAGTACACTAAACTGCTAAATTATGTATGCTCAATTGAGTCACTCAGTAATGTGATACTGTAATTGTAGACTGTAAATTCCTACCTCCTCTGTCCCTCCATTTCTCTCATATAAAATGGGAATCATACCAATTGTTACCTGTCTTCTGTGTTGAGGGGAGGTTCTGCTTGTGAGATCTTCTGTTCCTGTAGTGAAGATCTCATCTTACACCTGGCTTTGCCTAGTGGGTAGTAGGTAGTACATGGAACCAGGCATTAAGCAGTTAAGAAGAAATAAATTGTCCTGCAGCTGCCTGTGAGGAAAAACTGCTGTGCCAAGCAAAGCAATTTCTGTTGAAAAAGATAGAATGTAATGACATAATTATAGGTTAAGGCACTTGAATTACATTTTCACAAACACATATTTCTGACATCGTATTAGAAACTCCCCTACCATAACAGCAGTTATGCCAATTTTTTCCAAAGCTGTCTTCAACTTTTATTTAGTGTGCACAAATTATGTTAGTATAAAATTCCTGTAAGTTATAAAATTACATAGTTATGGTTGTTTTTGATGACTATTAAATGATGAATCAAGAACTCTTAGATTTTTATTTTTTACAGATGACTTATAAAAATGTTTTTACATGGAACACATTTCAATTCAAAACATTCCCTTGCCTGTCTGTTACTAGTCTTAGTAAATTTAAGGGGTTTGTATGGAAAATCAAAATCTTTTATAACAAATGACCACGAGGGGAAGCCCATGTTGTCATGAGTTTGATGTCTTGCATTTTTTTATATATTCAGAACGTGATCCTGTATGGTTTAAAGAGTTAGGCATGAGCAGTTTTCTTTAGTAGTTAAAGGTCTTCAGCCTTCTGTTCAACAAGACCCAGTGAAAAGTTATCTGATGCAGTATGTTTCTGAATATTACCTTTTTATTGTAAAAGGATTGAACAGGTAAGGTTCTTATTTTGTATAAAAACAGAAAAAAAGAAGATACTGTAACTCATTTTACTCAGTTGGTCTCTACTGAGTTCAGAATTTTTCTTAACCAATTTAATTTATGTTTGGTTTGCTTTATGTGCTGCCACACTGAAGAAGAAAGTGTTTACAGTCAATAATTGTCCTAGATATACTCTTACATTCTCATAAAATCAGAAAATGGCTTGAGTTGGAATGAACCCTAAAGATCATCTTCTTCCAAACCATCTCCCATGGTAAGGATGCCACCCACTAGATCAGGTTGCTCAGAACCCCATCCAACCTGGCCTTGAACACTTCCAGGGATGGAACATTCACAACTTCAACGCATAAGCATGGAAAAGCAAAAGAAATTCATTGTCAAAGACATGTTATGAAGAAAATGTTTTTCAGTGGCTACTTTTATTTAAATCAATTAATTAAATGTGAGCATAATGTAAAAGTGGGGGGCTTATATCTATAATGGTTCCCAGAGAACTGTCTCAGAACTATAAGATGACAAAGAGAATTTGGTATTTTGAAACATATATTACTAGGAGTGTTTTGTGCAATTTGAGTATTTTTATTAACAAGATAGCCACACATTTCCAGAGGAAATACAGCTAGATAGTTTTATCCCTAGTTATAAGAAGTAATTCTACAAAAGCAGTAATAAGAAGAAGAAGCAAAAAATTATATTATGTAGCCCAGGAAACTTATTGACAGATAATGTGGGAGAAGTATTTACATCAAATTTTGTGTAAGATATCTACAGTCAATTGGATAAAATAGTTGATTGCAGAGATAAATGGATAAATGCTCAAGATTTTGTAGGGAAGAAACAGGTTAGGTAACACCTAGATAACTTAGCTGTTTGCAATTGATTAGACCTTCTGTGCTTCCTCCTAGGCCACTGCTTCTATAGAGCAGGCAGATGAAACCTCAGCCATAAGTATAAACAGTTGTAATTATGGTGGAAGAGGTACTGGAAGATCTAAAAGCCCTTAAGCAGTGCTTACCTTTGAAAGGAGAAGAAGAGAGCTAGAAACTTTAGTTTGCTAAGAATAACTTTCATTCCTTAAGAAATTTTCAGAGAAATAATCCAAGTTCACTATTAATAGTGAAGGGAAAAAATGTGATAGCTACTCTCAATCAATCTTACTCCTTTCTGCAATATGCTAACAGACCTTGCAGAGAGAGTAAGAGTAGATACCACGTAAGTCTTTGGTACTCTTCTCTGTGTTGTTCTCACATGTAACCAAGGGTAACATGATATGTAAATATTTATATATGAAAAAATGTTTGGAATCTGCCTCAAGAGTAGATGGAAGTGATTTGTTTTCAGTATGGGAAGACTGTTTTGAGCTCTTTATGGTCTTTGTTCCTGGCCCTCTAGATTCTAGAGTTTTCAGTGGTCATCCTTATGATACTTTCAGTAGTTTGCTTCTTAAATTTGTAGTGGAAATCAAACTGAGGGCGTTTGCCTGGGCTTTCTAGTCAGGATTAGGTAACAAATCTGAGTATGTATGAGTAATGTCATTCTGCTGCACAAAAGGCAAGAAGTGAAGAAAAAAAATAGCTTTTGACATTGTGACTGTTGAAATCATAGAGCTGCTATGACTTGTCTTAGTAGTGGAAGATGTATCAAGAACAGGACAAGAAGTAGTGTTATAGACTGATAGTCGCATATGCACAGGTATAGATAAACAATTTCACATGCTTCATATATGTATTATAGCCCTAATCAGTAGTCTGTCCTAGATGACAACCAAGTAAAGTGAACAAATCCTTTAGCAGCAAACACAAAGTTTCTGATAAAAGTAAATGCTGTGTAAATAGATCACCAGTTACATAAATTTACTAATTTTCTTCAGAACATTAGCTGTGGCTGAATGCTGCCTAATGAGAGCCTTGGGCTGAATAGTAAAATTATTTTAAGGCATAGAGAATTACTAGGAATAATTCAATTGATTTCTACAGCAGTTCATCTTTTGTTCAATAACCATTTTATTATATGTCCTTTTATGTAAGTTTCAGATCACTAAATTGAAAAAAATCTGTTCTAATAAAGCAGTTATGTGACATATTTGCCAGTATTTAGTGGGCTTTTATTTGATAGCAAATTAATTCTTGAATCTGGTGCTGGAAAACTGATGTTTTATGAAATTGGATTTACATACTCCTTCAGGTTTTTTTCCACTCTTTGCTTATTTAATATAACTACATTTCTGACCAAATACAGCTTCCATTTCTTCAAATAGAAGGAATCCTAGTGGCTTCTGTAGGAGAAAAGCTCTTCCTTTCCTCTTCATTTACAGACTTTGGGAGATCTCTTCTGCATTGACTCTAGGCTCTGGTTATTTGGGTTTCTTCCTTTCAACATTGTATACTCAGCGGTTTCTCCTTTCTTCAGAGTGCAATAGCAAGAAGAGACAAGAAGAATATATATGGAAAAATAAGAAAACTGTTGATCAACAGCACTCAGTCCATTGTAAGTGTCTTTATCCTATTTTCAGTGGGAAAAGCTACCAATGGAGGAGAGAATCTGCAGTTAAAAACTAACCAGCACATGACAGGAAATGAGTAAGGCAGGAATTTTCAGCCAAGGCACTGAAACTGTAGTATGGAAGCAACCGAGTCTGTCTCAGACTCCTTGTGTATTTTTTATTAAGCTTCTCAAGAATTTCCATATCCATCTCTTTGGTTCAGATATTTATTAACTGATAATGGGGCTCATAACGACACTTTTGTTTTCAGAGGTCACTGGAAAGGTATGTTCTTTATCTGTCAAGTGTGCTGATAACAGAGTCCTAGAAAATACAAAATTACCTTGGTAGATGGATAGAGGAAGAAGATCAGATAAAAAATATATATCATTTTAGATCTTGTTAATATACCTAGTCTGTCAAATGTGAAAGCAAGAGAACAATGGTTGCTACCATATTTAACTGGAGTTCAATAAGCCAACTCAACAGAAAAATTTCATTCATAGTACCTAGTGATTTGAAGATTGCATATGTGAACCATTAATTGGTAATTGATTTTAAAATTATATAAAATGCAACACAAATTTTTTTTGGTGCTTTATTCCATGGAAGCATAACAATGAATCCCTTATTGATTAGCACAAATTTTGGTGTTTTCATTGGAAATTTGTGTTCATATTCTGTCTTACAGAGAAATGATTTGTGGCACCACAGTACAGTTCCTGGCATTTACAATTGCTTTCATGCTACTGGAGTGAATAGGTTTCAGGGAAAGGGCAGAGAGAATTCAGTTGCCAAGGGGATGGAAAGTCAAGTAGAGAAAAACTCCAGGGGATATCTGAGTGGGGCAGCCCATAATACTTGGCCTCAGTTCACAGATGCTGGAATTCAGTGGACTGTAACCAAGTGAAAAAAAAAAAAAAAGAACTTACAAAGGATTTCAAATTGCTTTGTGAGGAGCGATTAAGGGCAGCCTTGTAATATGATTATCAGCCGTGAACCTGCCTTCTGGGCAGACAGAGTGGGGCTCAGGTCCCAAAGGCTTCACTGCACCAAATACAGTTGATTAGGATAGAGGATTTAACTGGTTGAACAGAAGGCAAAGGAGGACACAAACCCAGGCTATCTTCACACACACTGTAAATACATGGGTTGTCCATAAGACTAAGTGTGGTGAGTGCTGTCACAGTAAGAACTAATTAAAGACCAACTGCCAGTGGACTGGGACAGTAGTTGCTCGCTGATGCCAGCCTGCTGCTCATGCCTGATCATTCCTGAGTATCACAAGACATCAGTGCAGGAGCTACACATTTCAATTTACAGTCTAGCTACTGTAACACCTACCCCTCACTCCTGAGAAGAGCATTTCTGCAGTGGCAGGAGAGGAAAATAAAAGGAATATAAAATTCATTACAATTAATTTATTTTTAGCTGAATTAAAACTGCTTTAAACTTATATGAGGGTTTGAACTTTTAAAATTGACAGAATCAAATATGAATCCACCAGCTTCTTCCAGTTTATCATTTTATTTGTAACAGTAGACCAAGGAAACAAAAATTATCCTTGCTGTCCATTATTTTCTTGCCAACATCTATGATTTTAATTAATGAACAAGTTATTCTGGTCTAAAATATAAAATATAAGGACATTGCTGTAATATTACACACCAGCATAAGAATTTCAACTCATACTGAAGTGAAACTCAGCTGCAGTTAGCTACACCAATAAACAGCTGAAGTTTTGTTAATATGCACCTTATTTATACCTAGAGAAATACTTATTTAGTTTTAAAACATATAAAAGCATGTACCTAAGCACACATAAACTAGCGCAAACACAGATATTTTTGCACATCTAAGCATATTCTTTTCATATAGAAAATATGTGGTACTCTAAGTATGTAGGTTTTTGTATATGTACACATATTTTTAATGTGCTACTACAATTCTATTAAAAAAATCTACAGTGCAATAAAAGATTTTTTAATTGTACGAATATTAAAATGAAGATGAAGAGTTGCACTTAAAGAACAGTAGGAGGATAAGAATTATAATTTGAGAATTCTTCCAACTTCATGTTTAATGATATAAACTTTGTCAAAGCCTTCCTCTAAAATCATTCAGCACTGCTCAGCAACAAAGTTGCTTGTTCCTTTTGTGTCTAGATATTGAATGTAGGGTTCCTATGATGAGAGGAATCAGAATTCTGCTGCATGCAAGCACCCTTTCTAAATAGCTTGCCTCTGTGGATATGTAGCTGGGAAGGATTTACCTATTTAGGAATCATTTATCTTGCAGGAGAAATGTTTAAGAAAAAGTGAAAATCAAGTCATGTAATCACACACTATTAAAGTTCACATATGCATCTTATTTTGTTCAGTGACCTAAGTTTTCAAAATCTGATGTGTTGATTTGGTGTTTGGTTTTCTGCTATACCAAAGCTTTACTCATCGTGTACAAAAGGAGAGTTTGGTGACAGAAAACAAATTTTCACTCTTAATTTTCTGAATCTAAAATCCGTTGCCAGCTCCTTGGGAATAGGAGCTTTCTGTGACCAGCTCTCACTTCAGTGGTGCAGCTTCCTTCTGCACGTCCTTTTTGCATAGGGCTATTAGAGCCTTCCTGCTAGAGGACTGAAAACAACGGGCATAAATATTTCTCCAGTTGAAAGTTCTCAATGCCTTTTATTTGCATCCAGTTCTCATGCCCTGTATGCTTCCTAAGTAGTGGGAAGCAGTTAGAGTAAATTAGTCTGATCTTCTGAAGCCTGTGAAATTGTCAGCTTTGCGTTTTTTTTTTTGTTTAATAGATATTACTTTTTGCATTTCAGTTTTCAGGGCACTTCTGGTAATGGATTCTGGGTTTTTGATGATACTTTAAATGTAAAAGAATGGTAAAAGGTAACCACCATTCATATGACCTTGTACAGTAAAATTATCATTTTACTGTGACAGTGCAGTTTTTTGGCTTAATGTAATGACTTATCTCAGGAAAGGTGTACACAACTGTGTTTACATAGGTGGGTATTAATATAACTTTCAAGGAAAATTCTTCATAACTGTTTCTGAAATCGGGGTGTAGCTTCTGCAAAACTGTGCTTGTTTTGCAGAATAAAGCTGTATCCTATGCAGAATAAGCTGGTCATATGGTTATGGTGATAAACTAGTGGTTTTGACATCAGGGTCTTAATCACTGCAGCTGATTGGAGATGTGTTTTTCACACTCCAGAAACATACAGCTATGTCAGAACTTTTAAATGTAGATTGAGCTTTGAGTAAGTGACCTGGCCACAGGTTTGAGACAAGTCAAGAGATAAGGCAAAATCCCGTTAATTTCTATACTCTGTAGTGTCTCTGGTAGTCCATTTACCTCCTTTTTCCTTAAATCCAGTTGAGAGAGACCAAGTTTCATTCCAGGTGTGTTTATGAGTTATACTTTGAAACTACATGAACAGAGTCATAACGTGAATCAGTTCTGCTTGAGTATATCACCATCTGACTATTAAATTTAAGACCACACACATTTTTCTCAAAGAGCATTTTGTGCTGTGGCAGAGCTAATAAAACCTGGAAGAGTAGAACTGAATGTATGAACATCTTACTTCCTGGCTTTATAAACTTCAATTTATTGATATGCTGTGTGACATCGATGTCTACCTACCCAAATTTTATGTTTGGGAGTACATAACAGGCATTAGATTCAAATGATTTGCTATGAAAAAAATCAAACCCTCTGAAACATAGTTTGTTAACTGTAAGAGCTTTGTTAACATGATATTTGGGGAAATAAAGCAACAAGATGCATGAGAATGAGAGAAAACAAGCTAATTTTTGCAATAGGTCAATGTTTATATATTTTTTATAATACACAAATCTAAGAAGCAGAAGGAGTATACTCTGCATCTGTGCATTACACATACAATACTAGTTAAAAAGCAAAAAAATTTTTTACATAAAACCAGTTGGCAATAAGGTATAAGAATGCATATGTCACCCTGCAATTAAAGGAAATTTTGGCCTGAGTGCTAGCTAAACAATAAACAGAAAAATTTAGGGCATGAATTGTGACATTTTTTAACTTCCCAGACAAAAGAGTACTCTGGAGCAGCCTTGCCACCTTGTCATTGAACATCCTTCTAATACATGGAGTCAGAAAACATCTAAATCTGTTGGGTTTTTTGTACATGTGTATGTGTTTCTGACATTCCATTCATAATTGCTAATAAGTGTGATGCTGAGGACGGAGAAGTTCAGCCTGATGGCACATATTTGTCTTTTCTTTATAGCCAGTGGCCAGTGCTTTTACTCAGGTGTTTGCATAGGGTGGAGGGCAGCAAATAAAAAATAATTGTGAATGAAGTTAAGGGTTATGTAGATATTGATGTTGGTTTCTTCTGAAATGTAATGGATGTGAGTTTCAGGTGAAGACCTTGTTTGGCAGGAGAGGAGGCAGATGATACGACATCTCAGAAAGTCAATATATTTTATTCAGCAGTAAATTTCTTATCATGATTTGTTGAGAGGAATGTTAGGAGGAAATGCTGTTCGCTGACTTTCTTTTTAATAAGGACTTTGTTCAACTGCTTTGGAATGTCCCCAGTGTACAATGAAGATGAATGAATTAAAATTCAGTCTTGAAATGCAGTCTTGACTCCAGCACTTGCCTGACTTCAAGGGACAAGAAAGTTCTCTGATGGTGGTTGGGCAATGGGTGAAAATACTGGTGAAAGTCAGTTTCATGAGTTGCCTGAATGAAACTTTTAAACTGAGCACAGTCTGAACTGATGATTTCTCTTGCTTTTGCACACATGGGATCTGTATAGGAACATGGGGCATATCAGTCCTTCTATTTTGGACTAATTCTAAGAGGCAAGTCAGCTGGAAACTGATGATACATTTTTAAACTCACATATTAGCCAATCAGCTGTCCTCTCTGGATTCTTACCTTACAGATTCACAGAATCAATTAGGTTGGAAAAGACCTCTGAGATCCTCCAGTCCAACTTGTGATCGGATACTATCATGTCAACTAGGCCATGGCACTAAGTGCCAGTCTTTCCTTAAAAACCCACAGCATCAGTGACTCCACCACCTCCCTGGGCATATTGCCTCATGTGACTTAGTCATGTAAGTCTTTTTTGTTCATCTCTTCTTGGTAGGATTTCTAAAATTTCCAAGATTGTGGGAATTGCTTTACTTTTTTTTCTTGTTGTTCTTTTTGGGGTGTCTTTGTGGATGTGACAAATACAGATTGTTTTCCATCCTTATTAACTACTCAGAAGTTGAGTAGTACTCAAATAGTCCTATTAATATACATATTTTTAAGTGAAGTCCTGTAAGGGAACTTCTTTCTTACTCTTATGACCATGTGAATGGTTCCACTTTTGTCAAGTTTAGGTGTAAAATTACAATTTTTATATCAATATATACAAATATGTATGTACATATACACACATATAAATGAATACACATTAAAAGACCTGCATCACCTTAAATTCAACACGTAGGACATCATAAAATTATTATTTTTGACTAATGCTAATAACTAGTATATTTCACTCATTCAGGCATGTTAATTGTTAGAGTGAGACCATGAGTTTCTTGTTGTTCAGTAGAGAAATACTAGGTACATGTGAACAGACACTCTATAGTGGTCAGCACATGTGTAGAAACTGCAAACAGATTTAAACCTACTATGTTAGCTATACTGATTGAGCACAACACATGCTAAGGGTCCAGTGCATGGAAGATTTGCAGGCTCATTGTGTGTGCTACCTCAATATTTGGAGAAGCCTGAAACTTACCTTATGTCTGGTAGCCATAAGGCTACAGCCATACATGTCTGGTAGCTTTGATCAGGCTGCCAGAAAGTGGCAGTCATGTACAAATGGCCAGATTATTTTTCAATTTGTAAAAAGTTTCTGAGAAGAAATGATCTGTTGGGGGAAGTTGGTGCATATGGATTACATGTGGTAGTCTACCACCAAGTATTGTCTCCTTCTTTTTCAGACCTGGTGTTTCGGAACACACAGTTGTGTGGTCTTATACATCTTATGAATTTGAAAAGCAGTTATCTGTATAAAAAGAGGGAAATATCTGATCTTTCTTAGGGGCAGATAATTCATAGTTCCTGAAGGCTGCCTTTTGCGAAAGTTTTTGGAAATGTTCATGTTAATGTCCATCATCTTCAGTTAAACTAATTGCTAGAAATTGAGCAATATGAATCAATTTTCATCTGTTTGAAGCATAATGTTACTAGTTAATACTTGAGAATGCAACTGATACATTATTTTTTGGTATGGATGACATATTTCAGATATTTAGTAATATCATTCGATGAAAATTATTAGCACTTGTGCTGCTTTTTCCAGAGAAGATTTTATAATTCCATGAGGGTTTTTTTGGTATGTCACATTAATTAAAATAAATTACACTAGCAAGAAGAGATGAAAATAATAGTAATCAGCTGCATTGTCTTACAAAATTTCTTCAACATTCTTTGCAAAGAATATGTGTTATAAATTAGGGTGATGGAAACAAGACCTTGCCCATCTATCTGGTTTTCTTCAACCAAGAAATCATGCAAGTTTCAAAGTTCTGAGGATGCTTTAATATTTTCTGTTGGTGTTACATCTATCTGAATTTTTTTATTTAGACTGATATGATTCTATGATTCTATAACACAAAAATGTCTTTACATGCTGAACCTATGACTCTTCCTCAGACCTTACTATTTCATATTATGCAGTACCATGTAGTATCATAAATTAATGTATATCAGACCTTCGGGCTGTACTCTGCTCCTCACAATGAACTGGAGTTTTTTGTGATGGGCTAGAGCCCTGACTAGAGTAAAGGAAACTCAGTAGGATACTTGCCCACATCACAGGAGCATCTAACTCTCCAGAAGGCCTCTCAGGAGTCCATCTGGTTTGTTTGTGTGTATAGTTTTACATTTCTTCAGAGAGGAAGGATGTTCTTATTTGTTATGAAAGTTAGAGAAAAATGCAATCTAGTGGCAAAAGCAAACTCTTCAGTATAGTTTTGAAACTAGGAAACACATTTACTGGTTAAATAACACTATTTTAGTAAGAAGAGCTTTCTAACATGATGACAAAACTGTATCTTCCTTAGCAATTTTGACACAATCTTTAGTCTGTTTTTCCTCTTTCAAGGTTAGACATCTAAAATTAGTTACTTACAGAACCACTTTAGGATTGGCCTGCTTTTCACAGCTGGTGAACGCGATCTGCACAACACTGTACATTTCACAGGGCTAAATGAATTTCCTAGGTTAAAAAAATGAAACACTAAGTTGATTTTGGAGTGGCCTGCACTGACGTGGGCAGGTGCCTGTGGCAGTCCAAAAGTCCAGTTGGAAACGGCAGAGCAGGGCCCTGCAGACAGCCTCACAGAGCAGTGTTCTACCTGCCCGTCAGCAGGCCAGCGCAGGGCAAATTCTTCTGCCTTCCTGGTGTGGATAACTCAGTCATGGTCATCCCAAGAACCTCTTCACCACAACTGGTTAATAGGTCCTTTAGGGATATCTGTATCAGCTTTAAACTAGCTTGTTTAAGCACTGGGATCGTATGCCAAGTACTTGACAATTGAATTCTCCTTCAATTTCCCAAAAGTCTACGCATGGCTGCATGACAGATGGTTGCCAAGTACAACAAAACATAAACAAGCCAGCCAGGATCCACATCCTGTAATTAAAGTTTCAGTGGCATTCCTGACAGTTTTTCTCTGACTTCCTTTTTACTACTTTCAAACACCTGTTCCTCTGCTTACATGTAGGTCTTGTATTAAATATTAATCCCCTCTTACCTCTTCCCTCACATTTTGTAACGCAGGAGTGACCATAATGATTTGCAAAATGTGAAGGCAGATCGAAGCAGATGCAATACATGAAAGGGAAAATTCTTATTCTTAAAATAGCAAAAATGATATTAGAGGCAGAAACACAAACAAATGATTTTGTCTCTTTTCTTCCTAAGGTGGAATGAAAAGGTGAATGAAAAGATTTGGAAGAAGCAAAAGAGAATAATCATGATAATTTCTAAAAATAGATTATAAAGTAGCAGAGAGAAGGAAAGATGTCACAGGAAAATGGTAATAAGAATAATAAAGAATAAACTTTGAAATAACAGAAGTAAGGTATAATTATGTTCAGGAGAAACGCTCTTTTTTGTATTCTACTAGATTCAGGAAATAAGCACATCATAAAGTTTCCAGCACACTGCCAGTTCAAACTGATGATGAGAAATTTAAACAGGGTCTTTGTTATCTGAATGTATATTTACCATGTGAAAGCAGCTATAAAACCTATCACCTTGTCTTGTGTGGGATGAGTGAAGAACAGTTTCAGCAGCAGTCTGTTTTGTTGTAGAACACAGAAGGCATTTAGTGAATAGTTCTAGTTAGTCACTAACCATACCCTGTATTTTCAAGGCAGTTTGATCCATATAAGTCTTGAGTTGCAAGTTCAGCTGCAAGCGAGATCTCTTGTGGTGGCTGTTGCTCAGCAATAGTTTTAATAGTAAACTACTAGAGAAGCAAGTAAAGAGTTGAGACTGAAGCAATGGGTATAGACTTCTTTTTTATTATAGATATTCTGACCTTTGGCAAGTCACCTTTTCTTAAGTAAAAGTAAAAGTAAGATGGTGTTATTTACTTATTTCTCAGAGGAATTGTAAAGGGAGTTTAAGTTGCATTTGCAAGGATTCACATTTTTTATTGATATGATCCCCCAAAGTGCCTAAGGGGAAAAAAAAAAAGGAAAATATGCTCAATGCAATTCCATTTGGTAATATTATAATGCTGAAAGAGAGAAGGAAGGCTTCCTCAGGTGCTGAAAGGAAAAGGTTTGTCTTTATGTGAGACTTGTAAATTTGAATATTTCAGACGTGAAAAATCATAGAATCTCAGAATATTCTGCATTGGAAGGGACCCAGAAGTTCATCAAGTCCAGCTCTTAAGTGAATGGCCCATACAGGGATCAAACCCATGACCTTGTTGTTGTTAGCACCATGTGAGTCTTGCTGATATTCCAAAAGCAGAGACTGGTTTCTCTGCTGCAGGTGTCACTGTGGTGGTATGTGAGTCCTGAATCAACAATTAGTCTTCCTGGTTCTAGTGCCAAAAGCATGGATCTTTTGAGTGATGTTCTATTTGGCAGAAGGGGGCTTCATCTGCATAAATGCCCAAGTTTTTCAGCAATTTTTATTTAGAGAAAGATAGAGGCATCAATTTTCCTTCAAAATGTACCCTGGAAAACTAAGATATAGGCTGGAGAAATATTCATCTTGCCATGAACAATCAAAATGTTGTGTTATTACTCAGTAAAGATCTATCCATGATGGCACAATTATATGTCATACAAGACTGAAACATTTAGAATTAACATATTGCTGGAAAAATATTTAATTATTTTCTATATAAATAGTTGCAAGCATTTAACTGTTTATAACAAAATAATTTTTTTTTCTTAGCAGAATGTATGTATATGAAAAAATGGTTATAGCATTTATTTGAGGTGCCACACACTGTGAGATCATCTACTTGAGTTCAGATTTCCTTTTCTACTACAAAAATTCTGAGTTCTCTGTAGCAGTAACTTCTCACAATTCCTTTTATCTTTCTTCATGGTTTTATGTAATTGGAACCACAGAAAAAAATTACTGCTTCCATTCCATCTGTCTTGGGTATTTTGATGGTGCCTGATGTAATTGAAATGTTCCTTCTTCATACTCATTAACCACATTGCTGAATGTTTTAGCTAGCCCGCTAGGTACAAGTGAAAATTGTTATCAAAGAATTACTTTCCTAACATGCTCACACTCAAGAAATTCTTAGGCAAACAAATACTGCTCAGGTTTATAGCCTCCAAATGGGAATATGATAGTAGACCTGGCAAGAAGTAAAGCTCTTGTGGTCTCTCTAGAATAATAGGATTTCATGGTGTTATTTGATATGGTGAATTTATGCTTGGCATAAATTTTATTTTAGCATTTGACATATATATATAATCTGGTTCGAGACATGCCTTAGTAACTATTCTGCCATCTTACCTCTTCATTGGTCAATTAGTGCTCTAGAATCTCATAATATTGTGACATAGTTGTAACCTTCCCAAGTTTATTATCCAACTTTGGTAAGATAATCTGGGAACGGACGCTCATCACTGGGCTTTGTCTTATGATACAAGATGGACATCCATGAGCTCCTTAGACATGAGAAATGGAAGTAAAGCTAGTGATTCTCACATTTAGAATTCAAATGAAACAACTGGTTTATGAAACATTAACCACAGTTAATGTAATTCTTGGTTGCATGTAATTCATTTTTATGCTGGGAATCATTACATTTTTATTGACAAAAGTAAGTGTGTATATAGAAAAGCCTGAGATTAAGGTGGAGGAGACATCTTAGTGTAAGAAACTTTCTTTTTCACAGAGCCTATCTTGTTGATCTAGTGAAAACTCTTTTCAGTGACAGGTTTTGAACATGTTTCTTTTAAGCTGAAATTATAATGTAAGCAAGAGGAATGGAAATTAATACATATTAGTAAAGGGTATATACATTTTAGAGTAATCAACTACTTCTGTCATTACTTCTGTAATCAACTACTTCTGGTTTTACTAGCATATCTATTTAAAATGTACAGTAAATCTATGGAGATCACCCTGTAAACATGACCATTTATTACTTTCACGATGCTGTGCTTGTGACAGATTTATTTTAGAAGTAAAAACTTATTTTGATATCTACAGCTATCTTGATATTTGTGGGTGTAAATGGTGACAGATACAGGCACTCAGGCTTTGGCAGAAAGCTGTTGCTGGCTTCATTATCTTGCTCTGAGCTCTACAGCAACAAGCCAAAGACAATAAGGCACTTGTGTGAGGTTTAATATGCTAAAAGTCACCAGTATTCATTTTCTTTTTCTTTCCTTTTTTTTTTTTTTATTTGAGAAGCAGTTTACAACTTTGTTTGTAGAATTTTCCTTGCTAATTATGGTCATCCAAATCTGGCCTATGTGGCCCTGTGAGCGCTGACAAAAATCTCCTTGCTTTTAGGAAGGCTTTACAGCTGAAATAAAATTTTAATGTTTTGTATATTAAAGTTTATTGCAACTGCTACCCTGAAGGTTATTTATTTCCCATTTAAAAATAAAAATTAGAGCTGCACATGTTATATTTTCTTAGTAAAATCTCCATATATACTAAATACGTCTTAGTTTAGAATGTATGTAGTCGAATCAAAAAACATTGTTATTAATCAGTTTGTCATATACCTGTGACAGATCTTCATTTTTTCTTTGAGTCCTTGGAAAATTCTCTCCAGCTGTGGATCTTAGATTCTTACTGTAATAAATTGAATTTATTTTTTATGAGAGAATTACGTAAGTTTTAAAAGATCATCTTCTCTGATGAAGCAGTTGTGCATCACAGCTTTCAGAGCTTCATGCTGAGAGAATAGTTACTGGCAGGTTGATCTTTTCATCTGGATTTCATCTTTTAAGAGAGTAAGTGCCTGCTAATTAGAATACAGCAAGCAAAATAGGTAAAATAGTGAAAGGGCTTTTCAGTATATTTTTTATTTCCTATCCTGAACCACAGTGTAGTAAGATTGCAGACTGGATTTCATACATAGCTATGAAAACACATATTATTGTAATCTTTTACTTTTCTTTGAGAGAGTTCAGGGTTATAGAAATAACCGTTTTGTTTTTGCTTCTTGCTGTCTGGTTATATATAACTTAATGTGAACTTTTCTGTTGATGCTGAACTTAGTAATTCTTTTCTGTGAAGAAAATGATGAAAATTATTTAAACTGCATTTTTTTAACTATGTATGTGGGGTTTTGTGGTTTGGGTTCCTTTTGGTTTGTTTGTTTGTTTTGGTTGGTTGGTTTGGGGTTTTTTGTTTTTGTTTTTGTTTTTTTTCTTTTGTTGCTTTTTTTTTTAATTATACATAGCTTTCTGTGTATAATAAATTATCAGGATCATTTTAAGGAACTTTCATTCATGTGACTGCCTCCTACTTTTCTGACTCCAAGGAAGGCTTTCTGTATTTCAAAGAATCAGTTGTTTCTGTTTATGTGATATCTCTTATAAAGTATTTAGAGTGCATGAATGGTCTAATCTGAAATAATTACACCAATTTCTTTTGCAAGAATAGACGGCACAAGTTTGACATTTAAAAAGAAGGAAAGAAGATTTTATGTTTATATTTTAAATATAGGAGAAAATTGATTTCTCTGTATATTATCAAGCAATAATTCTAACCATTCAAGAGATTTCAAATAGAAGAGATGTTTAGCTGTGATTTTCTCATGCAGATAGAGTGTAATTTTGGGAGCTGGATTTTAAATATGACCTCATGCCTGAAAAGGAAGGTGGAATGTACCTGCATTGCATTTGACAAGGTCTCAAATTCTGGAAACTTTTCTCTTTACTTTCCTCTCTGTTCCAGCTTCTCCATCACTTCATTAGGTACTGGAGAAAATCAACTACCTTCTTTCCATATCCATGTGTATAGGGGGCCTTCCCTTCCACATTCTCCTTCCCTGCAGCCCTGTTACTCTCTTGTGGAAGTCACCGAGACAGAAGTTCTCAGCTTTAGAATGCTCTATCCTTCCAGCTGAGGGCAGTGACATTGGAAGAAACAGACAGGCCCAGTCTATTAATACATGTCTTTGTGGCTGGTGTCACAATTATTTTTGGTTCTTTGACAATGGATGGCCTAAATAGCAACAGTTGTGCCAACATCAGATGAAATTCACCAGTCTCTGGGATGGCAACCTCTAAACCAATGCATAATGATGGGCAACATATAGGAGGAGTTGAAAGCCACCGTGCTGCTCGAAGCTATGACCTAGGTGTCATTGCGGAAACTTGGTGGGGTGAATCCCATGACAGGAGTGCAACTGTTGATGACTACAGCCTGTTCAGGACAGGGGAGGGTGGAGAAAGGGAGAGATCACCCTCTACATCAAGCGGTGGATTGAGTGTGGGCATGTGGGTGAGAATCAGAGAATAAGGCGACAAAGAGAACCTTTTGGTTCGTATCTACTACAGACCCCTGTTGATGAAGCCTTCCTGCTCCAGCTGCTGGAGGCATCACGCTCACAGGCTCTTGCCCTGCTGGGCAACTTCAACCATCCTACTGAAAAAGTAGCATGGTGAGCTGTAGGCAATCCAGGACACTCCTGAGATGCATGGAGGATAACATCTTGAGCCAGGCAATAGACAGCCCTACCAGAGGAGATTTGAAATTGCACCTGATGGTCAACAGTGTAAGTAAGCTTGTTGGGGAAATCAAGGTTGGAGGCAGGCTGAGCTGCAGTGATGCTGCATTGGCAGAGTATGCAGTCCTAAGGGATTTGGGTAAGGAGAAGTGTGAAGTTAGGACACTGTACTTTAGGAAAGCAAAATTCCTGCTCTTCAGGGAGATGGTCAGTAGGATCCCCTGGGGAAATGCCCTCAAGGACAAGGAAGTGGAAAAGACATGACAGATTTTTAAGGACATCTTCTACAGAATGCAAAGGCTCTCCATCCCCAGGAGCAAGAAATTGAGCAAGATAGGTAAGAGACTGTCATGGCTAAGCAGGGACCTGCTGGTCAAACAAAAGGGCAAGAAGAAAATGCACAGGCAGTGGAAGCAGGGACAGGTATCCTGGGAAGAGTATAAGGTTGTGTAAAGTATTGGTTGTGTAGGGTTTAGGTCAGGAAGGCCAAGATGAAGCTGGAGCTGAATTTGGCGATGCATACTAAGAGGAAGAAGCCATACCGAAAGGTATGTCAGCCATAAAAGGGAGGTCAAAGTAGGTGCACCCTGCCCAATAAAAAAGGCCAGTGAACTGGTAACAACAGATGAGGACAAGGCTGAGGTACTCAACAACTTTATTGCCTCAGTCTTCTCTTCCCACATCACTCAAGTGGATGGTCAGCAGAATGGGGACTGGCAAAGGGTGAATCATGTTCATGACCACCTGAGGAACCCAAATATACATAAGTCTATGGGGCATCATGAGATGCATGAGAGAATTGGGATTGTTCAGTTTGGAGAAGAGAAAGCTCCACAGTTGACCTTATTGCAGCCTTTCAGTACCTAAAGGGTCCTATAAGAGATCTCAGAAGGAGTGGTAAGAGTAGTAATATTTTTGGTAAGACTAGTAATTGGACAAAGAGATTGAAAGAGATTTTGATTAAATACTAGGAAGAAATTCTTTACTGTGAGGTGAGGCACTGGATCAGGTTGCCCAGAGAAGCTCTGGATGCCCCACCCCTGGAGGTGTTGAGCAAACTGGTGTAATGGAAGGTTGACGACCCCTTCTAATCCAAACAATTCTATGGTTCTATGATATTGTCACTTCCTAATCTTATTCATTCAGTTGTCATAAGCGAACAAAACTGAGGACTCAGACATAATTGTGTATTTTGAAAATGAGCACTAATTATAAAAATCTTAATTGAAAGCAAGATTATGCAGCTTACTGCACAACACATAGGCTTTGCATTCCTGTAGAAATAGCAATGAAAGTTACACACCACCTTCCTTTGTCACCACAAGTGAGAATGGTAAGTGTCTTCTAAGCTACAGGTTACACCTGAATAGAGTGGTAAATTCCTCATTGCCAGTTATGTTTCCTGTTTTGAATGCTGTATTTTGAATTACAGTAGTAGTTCTTACTTTAAAATTACTGTATAAACTCCAAATATTTTCCAAAACCCAAAATCATATTACATTTTTGTTTCTGTCTTTTTTTTTTTTTATTAGTGCCATGGCATATATTTGTTCACTTCCAAATATACCAGATCCAGCTGGTTCATTTTCCATTTGGTTTGAAGTTAAGTCTGGAAGAATAGCTCCTCTGAGTTGTCGCATATGCCTTTTTATATTAATTAGTTTTGGTCTGTGATTATATTGTTTTTGTTGTTGTTTCTCCCTTGCTACTTAAACTGTTCGGACAGAAACCTGGCTCTGCTAAAGCAGTTGCAAGATTCTTGCTGGACCTGCAAATCATTTACATGGACTGATACAAGTTCATTTACTAAATCCATACAATTGCCGCAGAACAATTGTTAGAGTTGTTAGAAATGCTTATCACTGCTTGCCATTGTACTAAATGGCTACTGTAAAGAAAGAGGTATTTCCTTTGCTTTATCCTTGACCTTGATACACTTATTTTTAGTATTTTTAGATTACTTTCCAGGAATATAGCATTCAACAGCTCTTCATCAGAATTAATTGGTACCTCAGCATCCCATGAGAAAAGCAATAGTTCTTACATTAATAAATGAAGATACCTGGCAGAAGTCCTGGGTACTGAAACTAAGCCACTTTGTTTGTGCAGTATGACTGCATGCAGTCCCCATTTTGGGAACAGTCGCTGAACCATTCTATCTGCCTGGGAATTGTTCAGAGAATGATAGTTAGAACAGGCTAAATTTCTGCCAAGAAATGGTCTAATAACTTAACTAGCAGAGGCACTTGAATTATAGTGTCTAGAAAGTAGCATTGAGATGATGAAGAGGAAAATTTGATATTTAAGTTGGACACGTGGTCGGAGTGTCTCTTCCTAACATTGAAAGTTATACACTAAATTCCTCCTTATATTATACAAATCTTGATATTTTTCCAGAGGCTTTTCCTTTCCCAGTCTATATGTTATTTTCTTTTCTTTCATTTGATTTTTCTAAAGCATGGAAAGTGAAATTCAAATTTCTTCAACATTACTAGTATTTTGCATTTAATATTTATTTATGTTTTTCCAAAAGTAAAGCTGACTCAGCCTCTAGAACAGTTATGGGTAGGTCTCTGCGTCTATAGAACCTATGAAGGTATTCTTAAATACATCTGGAAGGGTTAGCTTGGTTTTAGTCTGTGGGTCTCAGGATGTTATAGGCCAGCTTTTTATTGGTCAGTCTGGAATGTCTCAGTTTTTGCAGAGATGTTACATAGGATGCAATTAAAAAATTCTGCAGTAATTGCAGAAGGTATGGGCTTTCCAGAAAAAATATCCTTCAGTCTTTGGCTACAGCTGCAGCATGTCCTGTTAGATCCTGAGAATTTAATTGAAATACAAAAGCATTATGATTCTTCATTAAATGCAAAATACGTGTTTTTTTTTTTAAATGCAATCGGCTTGTGTTACCACTATAGGAATTTGTCTGCACTTCAGGGTGTTATAATCATGTTATACTAATTCATAATGACTATTGCTAAAATATTTACTTTTATAGGTTTTACATTACTTTTTCAAAATTACAGCTCTCACAGAATTTTTTACAGAATTGTGATGTAGATATTTTAAGTAGTATATTTAATACTACATAGTACAGATATTCACAAAGAGTAGATATGTTTATAAAAGATTATAGTCTATTTAAATGTCACACTTTAAAAAAAGTTTGTCATGAAAGTAAGAAAAATTTTACACATCTTTGATGCTGCCACAATGGATCATTTAACAAGTAATTTGTTAAGTAAGAGCAAAATGTTTTCTGTTGCTCTGGATTGCTTGTGAAGAGTTTATCTCTTTTTTTTTTTTTTTTTTCCCCCTCAAATTCATTTATTCAAAATTATCCACCAGATTGTCCTTAGTTTTAGCTGGAAATATCAGTTCACAATGACTATTTGAAATTAGAACTGTCCTCATTTCTGCTGCAGACAAAGTCACACGAGGTACTTATGAGGTGGGTGAACGTGATGGCCTATTTGTGCTAAGAAAAACCTCAGGAGTCAGCAGAGCACATTCAACTGTCACACAGATATAATCTGGTATGAAATACAACATGAATATCCAACAGCTTTTAGCCCTCTAATATAGCCAGCTAAAGCACCTAGACCTCTTCAAGGCTAAAGCCTAATGTAATGCAGCCAAATGTGCAGCAGCTGTTATCTTTGGGTTTCAGAAATCAGGTGCTTTAGGAGAAGGATCAGCCTGCCACCAAAAACACTTATGTTACAAACACAGAGTTAATTTTCTGCAGATGTTCTTGAGCATTTAGTTGCAGTTTACTAATCTGTGTACAAGCGTATTCTCACTATATAAAAGATTTGCGAGCAAAGGTTGAAAGAACACAATTTGTGGAAGAGGTTTCACCTGTAGAAAATAACATACTAGAAATACTTGTTTTTGTAATCTTCTCTAGTTGTGTAAACCTAAGAAAGCATATTTTTTTTCTTTATGCTTTGGAGGCAGATGAGGGGTAACCCTGTTTTAGTAGTGTTTTAGTATTTTGGTAACTAAAACCCTGTTTTAGTAACATCCAATACAACTATTTTTTAATTTATTTCTGATTTCATACTGTGTTGCTGAGATTGTCTTTCTGTATGATGAGAAAAGAAGAATCCTTAAACTGGTAGAAATTCTGGCAGATGTTTTTTCATGTCTTTTTTTCTAAACTAATGACAAGATTTCACTCCTCTTTCAGATTAACAAGCACAGTATTTTATCTTATATTTCAGAAGAATTAGTGTGGCTTTATAATTTTGTGATTCTTTTATTGCTTGTTTTACTTTTCAGCTCTGAGTCATGTAACCTTTAATCACCTCTGGTTTAAAACTCCCATTAATTTCCTTTAACACTTTCCTCTTTATAAGGTCCGTGTGGGATGCTTCGCTACACCTTTGTTTTGCCCATCTCTCCATTATTTTATGACAATATTGTTTGATCATACGTTGCAATAAATAATTATTTAAGTTTTTTTATTGCACTTATATCTCTCATGATACAGAAGTAACCTGCTGAGGTGGAGAAAAGTCAAATTAGCTATGTTCACATTTATTCAGCATTTAAGTTTGAACTATTGTCAAAGTACTATATATTCAGGAAGTAAATTCTAATAGGATTATAATCTCAAATGTTATTCTGACCTTTTATAAACAAAAAGGCCTACACAATTTAATTTTCTACCCTAATAAATTTAAAAGCATCAGAACTGTTCTCTGGCACTGAGGTCAGCAGATATGGCACTGTTTTCTTCATTATTATTGAACTGGACTTACCTTCCTAAACAGGGTGACTGAAACTGGCTTATCCTATCTCCCAAACAGTGTTCATAAGGACAGAGAGTCATATGGCAGACAAAGGTTTTCTGCATCCCCAATGCTGGGGGACTGTTCTAAACAATTGAACAGTGTAGGTAGTTGAGTTTCAGTGCCTTTGCCTGAGAACTCACAAAATTATTAGTTGCAGTCAAGGAATCTGAGAGAGATCGTCTGTGCTGGTTTTGGCTGGGGTCGAGTTAATTTTCTTCACAGTGGCTAACATGGGGCTGTGTTTTGGATTTGTGCTGAATACAGAGTGGATAATAACAGATGTTTTTGTTATTGCTGAACAGAGTTTACACAGAGCCATGGCCTTTTCTGCCATGCTGCCAAAGAGCCTGCGTTGCATGGCAGGCTGGGAGGAGACACAGCCAGAATAGCTGACCCCAACTGACCAATGGGATATTCCAGGCCGTATGGCATCATGCCCAGGGTATAAGGTGGGGGGGACAAAGAAAGAGGAGGGATGTTTGGAGTGATGGCATTTGTCTTCACAGGTTACCCGCACACATGATGGGGCCCTGCTCTCCTGGGGATAGCTGAATTTGGTTGCCCATGGAAAGCAGTGGATTAATTCCTTGTTCTGCTTTGCTTATATGCATGGCTTTTGCTTTCCCTATTAAACTGTCTTTGTCTCAAATTACGAGTTTTTCTCAAAATTACGAGTTTCTAGATTTTACCTTTCCAATCAACTTTCTGATCCCATGGATGGGAGAGTGAGCAAGCGGCTGTGCGGGGCTCGGTTGCTGGCTGGGAATAAACCACAACACCATCCAAAACTGCTTTCAACAGACCATTGGCCAGTTAGGTTTTCTCCAGGAATACTGCCCAGAAGCCTGAAGTTGTAGGAATGTCTAACAGCCCTGTGGACACAGAGCAGCTCAAAAAAACCTTCTTGGTATCCACAAATGGGACATTCTTCCCTCATTCTTTAAAGGTCGGCTCTGTTGTCAAACACAAAGTTTGCCTTACATGAGCAGGAGAAGGTTTCACAAACAGTGGCAGCCACTTTTGCCCAGGATAAAGTAGAAAAAAGTGCTGAATATGTATGTCTTTTTTATATAGCAACCTGAAGGTAAGAGCTTTACACACAAGAATGGAGATGAATTCAGTCTTTCTGTCTCTCTTTGAACAGATTTAAGTATTTCTTGCTCCAGGTAAGCAAATATCTTTCAGGCTGTCTTACAACTGCTCAAGTGATTGAATAGATAACTCTTAGTCAGAATCTGTGAAATAAGATAAAATTTTTTGGACCAGACAGAGAGAAATGAAAGATGGATTAGTGATTTACTGGCATAGGGAAAATCAGCATCTAGCATCTTCACCAAAGACTTTTTTGTTGTGTAGTGGTAATGCATTGTAAGATACAGATTCTTGGAGCAGTGGCTTTGAGCAATTGTGTGCTTCTCAGTTCCATCACTGTCTCCAGTAGCTTTGTGGTAAGACAGTCAAATGAGGAAAAAGAAAGGTAGCTTTAACTTGCTTTAGGCCAGGTAGTGATTTAAAATTGATTCTTCTGCTTCTGGGGAAATGCTCCAACACCTTGAGCAAGAAAGGGAAATAAGAAGAAACAGTGACCATTCTGTTTGCAAGGAAAACCTGGACCTTGCTGTGTTTTTGAAAGAGCTTTGGCACCATTCTGCAGAAAAAGGTCAAAGCTAATCCTAAGGAGGGAGTATGTCTGTTTGACCTAACATTGTTAACCTCTGTCCTGAAATTCCTGTCTTCAACAATGCTCTTTCTTAACTGATTTACAAACAGAGAATTGCATTTTGAGATGCCAATTTCTTTAAGAACAAAGAAGTTTCATCAGAAGATGCCATTTGATTTTAACTACTAGAATTACAAAAAGCATGTAGACTTCCAAAAACAAGGAAGGCTTCCTGTAAAAGATGAAGTTCAAAAGCATTTATTGCTGCTGCTTATATTACTCCAAAATTTAATAGGGAAAGCAAAAGTCGTGCATGCAAGATTTTGAGATTTCGAGAACTGGCAGTGTAACAATATGTCTTTAGAACAGTCTTTTTTTGTTATTTTGGGGCTGGAGTACTCGTCAGTCATTAGTGGACCTTTCAGCATCTCTCTGTGTATTCAGTTGATCATAATAGGCAAATTTTCAAAAAGAATGTGAGATAGTCATGTCTCATTTGCTACCTAAAAATTTCTGCAAGAGCACCACGAGTACTTTGCTATTCCAATATTAATTCCAATCCCTTTTGAAGGCTGAATACACTTCAGCTGAAAAGTTTCCACTTGAGTCATTGCCCAAAGTTTATTAAATTAATCAGTAAACCCACAAAACTCTTTCATTATCTCACTGTCTGAACTGCTAAATTTTTAGTTGAATAAAAAAATCTGCGTATCCTGAGAGACATTTTTGGCTTTTAAATATACCTCTGGTTTGACAAAAACTTTTATTGTCATTTTCTGTTACATTTTTTTAATACAGTTGAAGCATAAAACTGTGCATATTATGCACATTATGTAATGTTATGCAAATGTGTTAATTTCTTTGCCTTGGACTAAGTTTTTAAAGACATAGATTATGCCTTTTCCCCTTAAGAGGTCATAATGATGCAGTCTATCTGAGAAATAAAGTCTACATGATGTCTGTTACTAAATACATTACTCTTAGTTTTTAACTGAAGAGAATAAGGGTGAATCATATTCACTAGTACTAAAATATATTCAGCAGTGAATGAGAGTATGTAGCTATGTTTTGTAATCTGCGCAGACTTTGAATTTAGTACGTGCACCTATCCTATGAGCTTCACACAAGGTGCATGCCTGGATATAACTAAACAGCTTGTTTCATGCCATCAGAGCATACTTTGATGCATTGAAGCAAAGAAATTAATAAAAAGCACAAATGAAGGCATATTATGAGAAAGGCAGAGAAGGGAAGAAGTGGGGAGGAAGAACCACTACCCTGGCTCATCTGCTGGGGACCTCCCGGAGCCACTCCACTGTGCACATCACCCTCTCACCCTGCCCTTCATCTGCCTGCACACAATGTGCATCCCTTCCTGTTAGAAGGGAAATGAAGAGGTCATGAGCAGGTACAGGTATATAAGGAAGAGATAGACTGCCAGACTGGAATTGGGATGCTTTGACATATGTGGTGGCTTGCAGAGGAAGTAAAGTTTGTGTTGGTTGGGGTAGAAATTGGAGCAGTTTTAATTAATTAGTTTTCATGGTGTTGTGGCAAGTATGATACTTGTGTGTAATAGTAACAGTTTTCAAGGACATGTTTCTTATTACTAGATGATTCTATTTTATTTCTGGTCTACTCTCCAAGTAAGTCACACAGTTTGTGCTAAATTGCTTAAACTGTCCAAATGTAAAACAGAAAATGATGAATAAGAAAGTAACTTCAAGCACAGAAGGATTCATTCACTTTCTTAACAATCACTAATTAAGAAGTTTAGTTCATATATGCAGGTACTATACAACAGATATATTCAGTCTTCAGTGTAAGATCTGAATAGTATACATGACATTGTAAATAATGTCCAAGGCCATGTACAATAATGATGAATGAGAATAATTGTTCTAATTTATGTTCTAATTCCTACCTTATAAATACTTGACGTCCAAGTTAAAAATCTTCCTTTAGCATGTATGTAGGATTCCTAAAACAATATATAGAGAGGGATGGGAAGAGGCCTGCTATATCAGGCATAGGATCTGCCTAGAGCACAGCACTCCAGCATTTCTGGGTTTCTGCACAGTTCTGTATAGTTACTTTCAGAGATCACATATAGTCAAATAGAATTTAAAGGTTCAGTAGCTTATCCCACCAGTCAGCTCAGCTCCTCTGCTCTTTTGCTTCCTGGGACAATGCTGGGTCTTGATAACATGTGCTGCCACACCTCCATTTTCTGGTTTACCTGTCGCTTCTAATCTGCTTCGTTTAACTTCTGTCTCTGCAACAGTGTCAAAACCCACCTTTTGCCACTCAGTACAATAGGACACTTTAGTAGTGATACAATGAATCCTTTCTTGTTCGTCTGTTGCCTTAGGCCTCTATAAAGTTCCGGATCATGATTTAATGTTCTCTTGTGCCTCTTCAGCCAAACAGGTGCTTGGGCTGCCTTGTGTGTTTCATGGCACAGTGAAGTAAAATAGGTAATAGACTGAAAACTGCATGCTGGGTATATCTGTATCTGTAACCTTGGTATCTTACGCATGAATTTTAAACTTCTCTTATGAACTACTACACCACAGGAACAGTGCTTTGCATTTACATATTTATTTAATTTAGAACTGGATTTGAAGGGGCAGATCCTTCTAAGAATAGGCACATGATTTCAGAACAAAGCACTGTTTTGTCATTGCCTGCTGGGAATCCTGGTCTCGCCACTCATTCTTATGTCTCATCAAATAAACCATCTTTTAATTGTTATCTCTGTGCTGTTGTGTCAGGACTATTCAACTAAACCACGGCCTGCCAAGCAAGCACTGGTTGTGTGGTATTGTGCAACACTGCAGGCATCATCTGTTTAGTATAATATACATATGCCATGACAGTGTTAAATGAGAGACTGTACTTCCTGCCTGTGCCTAGATTTGTGTGATAAAACTTCTCTAACAGTGGAAATAAGGGAGATGTCAAAGACAATGAAATTAACTGAATACACAAGGAACTACATCATCATGGCTAGGCTTCGCAAACAAAGATTTGTGAAGGACTCTACCCACGCTTGCTACAAGCGCGCTGATGGCTAAAAAGGCCAATGCGAGATAGACACGTCTGGTTGCAAAAGGCACAGCAGAATGAGAACCGGGCAGAAACACAAGGAACTACCTGCATATTAAAGCACAAAGCATGTAGGCATTGTATTGGCAAATTTTATTGCAAGACTTTCATATGGCTTGATTAAAAATAGAATGTTAATGCGAAGATTTCTATTTGTTTTCAGTGTTACTATTTACTTTGCATCATATAGGTAGAAACATAAAGCTTTTAATGAAAAGAAAAATTCAGACCTTTCCAGTAGAATGGTCGAATCTCAAGTCATATTAAAAGCAGTATTACATAGAAAAGCTTGAGAAAAGATGATGTTATTTATCAGAGAAAAAAAAAAAGGAAAAAAAAAAGATGAAGAAAAAATCCTGACAGAGACTACCTGTCTAAAGTCTATGCCCTCTACTTTAGCAGCCCTAGGTGATCACTACCACAAGAGAGTGCATAAAAGAGAGGGTAGGATAAGGATTACTAAGAAATGTCAATTCATAAACCTGCAGCCCCAAAAGCAAACAAGAAGGTGAGCACATTAATTGGAGTGGGAACTCCCTGTCTGTGTAGTCAGACACAATTCAGCCCTGGATGAGGCTGTTGCAGTTCAGCTCATGAGCTTGTTCACTCTGACAAGCAAATGTTCCTGCTTCTGTGAACAGAGAGTTGTGTAAGCAAGATAAATTTGTCTCTTTAGATGGCTGGACAACCCTTCACCAACCCCATAAGGGCTTCATGGTACTCTGGGTATAAAAATTTGATGGGCAGATGAGAGATCATGGAATGGGAAGAATACTTTTGTTAAATTAATTTTGTTTTACCAAAACACTAGGAAACTGATGCTCATATTACTTTACTACTCTTAGTAGTTCTGCAGTTGTGTAGTGGAAATATAATGACAAAAATGTATAAAATCGTAAATTTAAGTCCTTCAATTATCTGACATTTTTAAGCTAAAATTTCTATTTCAAATTATTTAACAACTGTATTTCCCTAAAGTGCACGGAACACTTCACAAAACTTTTTATTGTCTAGAGATAGAAAGTTGTCTGTTTGTTTAAATCTGACAAGAAAGTAATCAAAAGCTTTAAAAAAAATAATAATTTCTTTTGAGGGCATTCCACATCTCTTAGGGAGATGACTACTTTATAGTTCTCATTTACAGTATATGATTTATTCTAAGGAGAGGTCTGGACTATTTGTGCTTTGCTGGATCACACATACTTAGCCTTGGCTCTGTTTTGGTCAATAAGGAAATGCTGTTTTGACAGTAGGATTTGTATTCTGTTTATCATAACTTTGGTATGTACAATATACATTTGTAGACAGACATAAACGAGAGTAAGTGTAGGGAAACAACGGATTCAAAAAACCTGTTAAGATTTAACTGCTTCAAATGGATTCTAAGTTTTGAGTTTGGCTTCAACATGGGAGGCACCTTGACTTCTGTCAAGGAAAACAGATATCAGTTGTTCACAGAGCACTGAAAATCTGGCTCCTTTGGTTTATTGATTCAAATGCAGCGTTTGCATGTTCAGTTTAAGCTGGTATTTCAACAGTGCACATTTCTAGATTAATGGTGGTGGGATATCGCTGAACAGGTACTCGCATTGTTTAACTCCGAGACTATTCGTGGTCAGCAAGAATTTATCTGTTGAAACTTTGTGCCATCCTGGGTTCTTAGTCTTCCAAGAACATCAGGAGTATTTTTATTCTGTGGGAAAACAGAAGTGAGATTTAACACCTTATGGTGACCGCAGAGTATTGGGACTCACAGTTGAGTGCTGCAGAGCGGTGAGACTTGTGTTTTAGCCCGCAGTGCTGTAAATAGTCACCTGTGCAAGGGCAAGAGGGCTACACCCTGGCTTTGCACCTCCACGCGATGTGGGATCGGCATCTCCCGGCTGCCGGGTCAGGGCCGCCCTGCTCTGTCCCAGCCGGCGTTCCGCGGGCCTCTGTGGCACTGCCAGGCACCTGTCCCAGCCGAGAGCCGCCACCTGCGCTGCTTCCCGCCTCCCGGCCGCGCCCGGCCCCGCGGGGCGCCGGGGCGGAGCAGGACCTGGCCCGCCCCACTTGGCCGCAGGTCGGGTTGTCGCCGTCGCCCGCTGCGAGCTGTCCAGTCCCGGTCGCGGACTGAGGATCCGCGCCCCCGGCGCCTGCCGATGGATCCCGAGGCGACGGGGGACGAACTGTCCCGCTTGCGCTCCCTGTTCCTGGCGTGCGACGCCAGAGGTTCGGGCCGCATCGAGCGGGAGGACTTCGCGGCACTGTGCGCCGAGCTGCGGGTGCGGCCGGCCGAGGCCGAGGCCATCTTCCAGCGTCTCGACAGCGACCGCGACGGGGCCATCACCTTTCCGGAGTTCGCCCGTGGCTTCCGCGGCGCCGGGGCGAGGAGGGCGAGGGGGAGGAGGCGGCCGCATGGGTCGCCGCGGGGCTGGAACAGCCCTGGAAGGACTTCGAGGTGCGGCTCGGAGACGAGGCGAGGTACATCCCCAGGTAAGGTCCGGGCCCGCCCGCTCCGTGCCACCGCCGATGGCGGCGGGGGGCGCGGGTCCGCCTTCCCGCGGCCGGCGAGGCTGAGGCTGGCGGCGGCACAGCGGCCCCGCGGGGCAGAAACGGCCCTCCTGGCTGAGCCTGCCGCCCCTGCTGATGCAATCCCAGCCGGGAAACGGCCGTAGCCTGACCCCTGCGCCCCTGCGCCTGCAGGTGTGTAGAGCCCTCCTCACATCTGCTTCCCGGGCTGGGTGGTTTCCTGCGCTGTTTCTCCAGCATGCATCTGCTCGCTTGCTTACTCTCCGCTGCGCTGCCAGCGACCCACGTGGGAAACTCAGGCCGGTGGAACGGACGGGATGCAAGGTTCTGCCGGCTCCGCAGGAACTTTCTCCCCGCCCCGACCAGCCCCAGCACCTTTCTTCCAGCCCTGTCAGCCTTTTTCTGGTAAATGCTGGCCAACAACAGTTTTGACTCTAGGTTAACGGTGTTGGTAAGTACGGCTCTCGGTCTGAGGAGCTGAAGTTCGTCAGAGCCTTTGCCCTCCGTGTCAGGGAAATAAAGATAATTGATGGTAACTTGGTTTGAGATTGAACACGGTTGCCACGGATATGTCAGTACCAGGCTGGTTCTTATCTTCAGAGGCACATTTTGGTGACTTGGAGTAATCTACTTGAAACCTGAGGTGCTCAAAATCGGTATGAAAATGTTGGCCGTGAAAAGGACGGAGTGATCCTGCTTCATTTTAAAATTGTAATTTATGATGGAAAACAATCTGCTTTTAAGGACTTATAAGCTAGTTAAAAAACCACATGTATGTTAATATATCTATACATAGATATTGCTCCTTAAATTCTTACTTATCCTAACAATTTAGTTCTAGCCACATTTAAAAATGTGTTTGGATTATGAGAGAAAAAGTTTCTTTGGAGAAATTTTAAGTTACAGAACCTGCTACTCGTGTGCACAACTGTAGTAAATAGTTTTCCTTTTTGGACTAACCCTGGTTAGTTTTATTGGACTGCCCCATTTCAGACAGATCAGTAACTTCACGTAGGTCTATGTTAACTTGTTCATAATGCCATCCTTTCTACACACTTGACTTCTACGGAAGGAGAACAAGAACAAAAGGCTGTTTGAAAGTTTGCAGAAACAGTTAATAACTTAACCTAAAGTCAGACAGAAACTCAATAGAGGGTGAAAAAAAATCTGACTCATAAGCAGTGGTAACTTGTGAAAGCTTCAATTTAGTTTTGGTAATAACCTATGTCAGTATCTTGGTTACTATGTGTTGCAGCAGCAGTTTGAGTAGTCTAGCTGATTGTCTAAAAGGATAGTAGGAGGGAAAGGTAATAGGTTTCATTGGCGCCACTGTGCAGATGCATTCCATAGTTGTGCCAAATTCATTTTGACTCATTTAATGTAATTTGTGTTACGATCCTTTTACAAGAAAACTGCAATCAACTATATTTTGATGGTTAAATACTGTCAGGTTGGCCATAATTTGATATAAATATTTCTTATTCATGTTCAGCTTTATAAATACCTTTGAACATCCTTCGTAGCTGGCTGTATTAATTAGGTGTATGCCAACATTGGCTGAAGAACAGTGTGCCTTTTGTTTTCTTATTTCTCTTTCCTGTCCTGAAGTGCAAGAAGCAGGTCTGTGTTACAGCTCAGCTTATGTCCATTGGCAGGCCACACTTTTTGTTGAAACATATGTGTAAGGGGTTTTTTCATGTGAATAGCCCCACTAAAATCATTGGGACCACTTATGTGAGTAATGAATATATTGAAATTGTTTGAGGTGTCTTAAGGAACAGAATATAACAAAATCATGTGAAGTACAAGCTGGAATTCCAAAAAGTTATTTATCTTTTTATTTAAATTATGTCATTTATTTTGTTTGTCACTTAAGGGTTTTTTTTATTTTTAGTGGAAAAGGCAGTCCTTTGAAAACTAGACCTAGCTCACTACACAACTGCATCTTCAATGCTGTAAGACAGGTGGTGTTCTTACTTTGTGCTTTATTGCTCTTCATATGTTTGTTGTAACATTGATGGGGAAAACTTTGAGGAAAGTAATTACAAAGAAGAAACTCCTTAAACCCAGATGAGTGCAGTTAGTTGTCCATATTTTTTTATCTCGATCGTTTTTCATCGCGTTTCAGTTCCTCAGAATGCTCTGCCTGCTGGCCCCAGACTAGCAAGACACTGGCACATGCACTTTGATGCTGTTACAGTTTTATATAAAGAGAAACAAAGCGTAGTAGATGGAAGTAATGAGATAAAACCAGAGTTGATATCAGCAGAAAATCACACAGTAAACACCTGTGGTCTTTGTCACTCCTCTGCTTGATTGAATACCCGTGGAAATCAAGAGGAAATTTTTCAGTGATACAAAAGGTTCTCTCTCTGTTTTAGCAACTGGTTCAGCCTCACTTTCTGCTACTGAACTTTCAAAAACTGTAAATAAGCCTCCATAATGAGGTGTGAAACCCAGTAACAGATCTAGTCTTCAGTGTAGTAGCAGACATTTGATACAATATTATTTACTGCCAGGTACTTACTGCCTTGTTCCAGGTACTAAAATACGCATACATTACAGTAAGCATATTTTCAATTCAATTACTTTTTTAAAAACATAGTTTTGTTATGGGACGGATCATACCTCTCTGCAAGTTTGGTGTATCAGTTGCACAGTTCTGTTAGATTATACTTTAAAACATTCAAGTCTGTGCTGGAGTTCTGGTTGTATTGGTTGTATGTGGTTGTGTTGGAAGAGTAACGTTAAAGAGTTTCTTTTCAGCCTCGCTCCTTCCCTCCCCATCTCACCAGATTTTTTTGACCAAATTCAGTTAGATTTCTTGGTAAGGTGGTTACTGCGAATCAAAATATTGTTTTCTATAGTCTTTACCTGTGCTTGGTGGGAAATTGTGCCACTAGGACAATAAAAGTGCAGTCTTTCCAACCTGTTGACCTAATGTGTGAAGTCAGATTTTAGTGAAATTGCACCTAAATTTTTTTTTTTAATTTTTTTTTTTTTTTGGCTTTCATTTCGTTTAAAAATGCAGCTAGCTTTCTGTACGGTTACATTTAATCTGGAATAATGAGTAATTAAACATAAAAGAATGCAATGCCTTTGGCTTATATGTATATGTAGTGAATTACCACTAGAGATCTGTTTTATTGAGAACTCAGCCATGTTCATTAGTCCTCTAAGAAGTATTTGCAATGGTACAGGAGTAGACAAAATAAGTTCAGAAGTGTACCTATTTGGTGCTCCAGGCTGTGAGTGCTCCAGTGCACTGTCCATACTGGAAGGGTTTAGCCCGTGACTATGTTGCTGAGTGTTTCATTCTTTTTTGTGGCCAATGTCATTCTTTTATTGTGGCCAATAACTGAATTTTGGTAGTAAGATTGAAAGGTTCCCTCCACCCTCCTAATGGACATGTGCTTCTGTAAGCATGTGGGAAAGTTTCCTGACGGCTATCCTTTTCTATTCCTCAGCTTGAGGAAAGAATTATCCAACATCCACTGACATTTCAAGATAAAACCTGTACTAATGAATGCTAATGACATTTATTTCTGTCTATAAATTACAGGCAAAAAACTTCTGGAAAACAGATTTTTAAATTTAATGTCAGAGACCTTCAATCGTAAAGAACAAAGATTTGGAACTGTCGACAAAGACTTTAAGCCTTTTGAAGCAATTTTAGTGAGATATTTGGCAAATAGGGTAATTTTATTGGAAAATGAACTAAATTAATTTGAGCATGAGGGGTGGATGAATCTGGAGCAGAAAGTTTTTATCCCTGTCTTGAGTTAAATTCTACCTCTGAGAGTCCTCAGAGGACATTGCTTTGCTTTTTAGTCTTGGGATCTGTTTTATTTGTATGTCTTGTTATTTTGGCCAAGCTGACTGTTCATCAGGCTCTGATTTCAGTGCTGCCAGACTGTGAGATTTTATGCATCGTACAGTTCCAATGTACTTAATGTGATTATGATAACAGTGTGCCCCAAAGTCATGTCATCTGAAGCTGTATAGAAAATGTGGATCTGGGGGATGTGATAAAATGAGAAAAGCATGCTGTTCTTAACATGAGCTGCTTAAACTGTGAAGACAGGTGATGCTCATGGGATGTACTTATGTTCTTCAGCAAAGAAGAGGAGCTCTGCTGCATAAAAAAAACTATCCAAAACCTGTCATGCTCTTGCTGTCATGGATTTTTGCCAAAGTCAATATAGATCACAGTATTAACTCTTGTCAGCAATTTGTGTTTACTTCCAAGAGATGATGAGCCATGATATCCGAACTGGAAATTGAAGCATGTTCCCTGGAGAGGGAATAAAAGCAAATTCTGAGGAAAAACAAATGATGGGTCCTCCCTTGTCACAATGCTGAAGAGAGGATTTCTGTTGTAAGAATATTGTCCAGTCTTTTAATACATCTAGCAATAGGGGTTTGGCAGATATGCTCTGTTGAAAATGTGATGGAAGCCTTTCTGTGAGCCAGAAGACTTTCTGAGCTAGCCTAAGTTTTACTGATCTTCTGGTTTTTGCTTTAATCAGCACCTGTGCTGACTAACTTAAGTACTGTAGCATTCATTTTCCTGGTATTTTAACGTCATACAATCACTTGCCATCACAGTGTTCTGTGAGGCATTCTTCTTTTCCACAGACTTCATCCTTCCCTCTCAGTCCCAGTCTTTTCCACTCCTGCTCCACTGGCTCTAAATCACTCCTCTGTTTTCCGAAGGGAACACCATTTGTGCCTTGGAAACATTAAAAATTCTTTCTCTCGGAATCAGACCTTGCCTGAGCTCTCTCATCTAGGGCTTGCAGATTTATTTGTCTTCTTTTATGCAGTCCATTTCTGAAGGGACAGATACAGAAAAAGAAAAGGCAGTATTAAAAAAATCCGCAGTGCTTCAAGTTGACAAATACCTTGAATTTTACAGTAAGTTAAAATTTTGTGTAATCTGTTTTTCCTCAAGGCATTCAATCTAGAAGATGTTAGGTACTCAGCTGTTACAAAATTAAATTCTTTCCATTTGGTAGCAGATTTGGTTGTTCTTTTCTGGTTGCTTATTCAGAGTGGCGTATGCAATGTGTCTGCTTTTTAGAAAAAGGTACTGCCCTGTCTCTTGCTGGCATACACAGGTGATTGGCCTCCAGTATAAGGACAATCATCAGATGCATAATGCTTGATCTTTCTTTTCCACCAAACACCCAGCTCAGACATTCCTGGCTCAGACCACCTTATACTTCACCTCTGCATGTCCATACCACAACAGAGTTGCTCCAGTGATGAGAAAAATTTTATGAGCTGACCTACACTAGGAAGAGGTCATGAGAATAGTGTTCTAAAACCAAATACTGCCCTTAGGGTCAGACTAAGGGGGGCCCATGTAACACGGCATCCTCTCTGCTAAATACATAGGGGGCACATGTAAGATGCCGAGCAACTGTAGTAGAGTTGTTATTTGTTGAAAAATTCCATCAGCTCCCTCTGAGCTGCATTCAGTGTGGATCATTAGGCAAATGGTCACTGTATGATCAGCAAACCAAAAATAATTCTGTGAATTGATAAGGATTCATATAGCTGTGTGGGTTAAATGAAATTATGGCACTTAATATAATCTAAATATCTGATATCTCTTAAGACCAGTACTGTGGGGGTTTTGATGTGTTTGTTTTTTTTTACCCTTTCTCCTGCTCTTCCTATATTCTACCATGCATCTTTAAATCTACCGTATTACAAATTGCTTTATAATCAGAGCAGTTTTATTTTCTTTATGTAATTCTCTCAGGAACTCTCTGAAACCATGTAAATACAATAACTTTGCTTAAGTTAACTCATGTGAAGTTGGGCAAATATTGACTAATTACACTTACTAAGTACTAATTTTACAGACAGTTTATTTTATAAAACCTTTGAGATGAAGTACTTCAGTACTGCCAGAGCAGTACTTGCCCAGAATGCTATACTTATTGAGGGTACTAGTGTTTTGTGTCTGTACTTTGCAGAAGCAGCAGAAAGGCGTGCACAGTGGGTAGTGTAACTGTAGTGCCAGATGAACAAAGTGACAGTCTTTCATGTTGTGTATTAAAAAATGCTCTTTCTATGTGTTAGTGTTTGTCAGTGTCTACAGTTGTGTTAGTGTGGAACATAAAGAAGTACAGTTAAATACATTGAAGGGTGATTTTATGATTTCAAGGAAGACCGGTTTTAAAGGGCAAACTCAGGCATTTTAGATTAATTTTTCTGAAATTGAAGTAAGAGCATTCTAGTTGCCTTTTTGTCCAGCGAAAAAACTGTTTAGAGTTCAAGTGAGCTTGGTGAAATCCACTTGTAAAATCTTCTCTGACAACTAATTTTGAAGAACTAATCAGTTTACAGAAAGAAATAGCATGTGTTTAAGGAGAATTTGGGTCAAACAAACAAATTGGGCAATATTAATTGCAGCTAATCTGTTCTGCTGCAGTGGTGTCACTGGTGTTCACCAAAGCATGTGAAAACAGAGGAGTGATTGAAAATGGCAATTTGAAACAAATAAGCATCAATGCTTACTGCATGTTGATACAGTGTGTACATAGCCACATCCTTCTGAAATCCTGTGTGTCTATAAATCACTATAACAGCGTGCTTGCTGCTAATTCATCACAGATACTTGGAGTGACTGTATCAATAACAGTCTTCCCAGTTCACGAAAGTGTGTTACCTCTTCTTGAAGGCATAAATGATTAAATAGAGTCCCATCAATTTTGTTGCAGGACTTTGATTTCTTCTCTGTTTTTTTGTCTTGTTTTGTTGGGTTTTGTTTTGTTTGTTTTTTTTGTTACAATGAGTCTTGTTTTTAATTAAGACATCCTGTTACATTGAAGAAGCACTCACATAAGTGCCACTGAGAGTTTCAGTGAATTGTTTCTATAAAGCCTTTCAGGCCCTTTCCAGGAGCCAGTATGGTCAGCATGGTTTTAATTGTATGGGTCATTCTTTGGCTTCTTAAGCCTAAATACCTCCTAAAACTGGATCACCGAGATATTTTGAATCCATCTGGGTGATAGCTGGTCACTGGGATAAGAAGGAATATGAAATATAAAAGTTTCCTTTTTAATCCCAGAGGTAAAATAAAATCTTTCAGTTACTCCTTTGTGCTTCTGACTACTTCATCTTACAGATTTAGATGTAAGGCAGACGTTCAGCAGCATGGATATACTGATTTCTAGCTTCAATTTGGGAATGTGTTTTTGCATATACTTTAAAAAGAATCACAAAATTGTTAGGATTGGAAAGGACCTTTGGAGATCATCTAGTCCAATTGCCTGCCAATGCAGGGTCATCTACAGCAGTTTACATAGGAATGTGTCCACATGGATTTTGAATGTCTCCACAGAGGGAGGCTCCACAAACTCCCTGGGTGGCCTGTTCTAGTGCTCTGCCACTCTCAACACAAAGAAGCCTTTTCTCATGGAGGTGGACCTTCTTGTATTTTAGTTTATGGCTATTACTCCTCATCCTGTGACTGGACACTGCTGAAGAGAGTCCTTTTGACACCTGCCTTTGAGGTATTTGTAGGTATTGATGAGACCCCCTCTCAGTCTTCTCCAGGCTAAACAGACCCAACTTCTGCCATCTCTCATCATAAGAGAGATGCTCCAGAACCCTGATCATCTTTGTGGCCTTCTGCTGGACTCTCTCCAGCTTCCTGTCTTTCCTGTACTGGGGAGCCCAGAACTGGACA
>VZRE01007575.1:10931-22443 GCA_013396775.1 Cephalopterus ornatus | reverse complement strand
TCCCTCTGCAGAGCCCTCCTGCCTTCCAGCAGATCAACACTCCCCCCCAACTTGCTGTCATCTGTAATTTTGCTAATGGTACACTCAATCCCCTCATCTAAATCATCAGTAAAGATATTAAACAGGACTGGGCCCAACACTGATCCCTGGGGGACACCGCTAGTGACCAGCCGCCAGCTGGATGCAGCACCCTTCACCAGCACTCTCTGGGCCCCGCCCTCAGCAAGTTCCTAACCCAGCACAGAGTGCCCCTGTCCAAGCCGTGGGCTGCCAGCTTTTTCAGGAGTATGCTGTGGGAGATGATGTCAAAGGCTTTGCTGAAGTCCAGATAGACCACATCCACAGCCTTCCCCTCATCCACCAGGTGGGTCACCTGGTCATAAAAGGAGATCAGGTTGGTCAGACAGGACCTGCCCCTCCTAAACCCGTGCTGGCTGGGTCTGATCCCTTGTCCATCCTGAAGGTGCTGTGTGATTGCACTTAGGATGATCTGCTTCACAACCTTGTGAGGCACTGAGGTCAGGCTGCCCATCTGTTTCTCTTTTACTAATACACACACCTAGAGGAAAACAAGCTTCTTCTGGGAAACCAGCATATAAATCAAATATTAAATTCATTCTATTTTAGCAAGAACTGTGGCATTCAGTATATGAAGCAAATTGTTTAACTGTTGGAAATCCATTGTGGATTGCTTCAGTGATTCTGACTCAGCAGCGATTTTTTATTTTAAAATTTCCAAACTTCAAATTTATTGTACTCTATCTCTGTGATAGCAATACAAATGCATTAAAATAGCTAGTGCAGTGTCACTTTTTTATGTTGGCCTGTTTTGCACTAGGAAACAGGTTACTTCTGCAGTTGTATAATCCTGTATGGATAAAACTCTCTTCGTCCCAACGTACCAAATTTCACAAAGCTTTAAGAAGACAGAACTTTGAGTTTGGTATTTTGTTTTGCTTTTAAAGAACAAACTATTCCCCTGAAATTGTTGATTTATATGTTTTATGTTCCTCTATTTCCACTCACAGCTTTAAGCTTGTGCTAACCAAACACAACAAGGGAAACTTTCCAAGGATGAAACAGTCTCTTTCATGGCTCACCTCTTTCGACTGCTAAGCACACTCTACAGTAGAGTTCTGACAGTATATCCTACATGTCAAGTGATGAGGCTGAAGGGCAGAAATATTATTAAGTAGGAGCCTGTGACACTTTCTCAGGTGAAAATTTCATCAATGTTTGCTATTCTTTTTTAATTTAAAACATATCAAGCTTAATGAACACTCATTGACTTAGCTAGGAAACCTACTGAATCAGCAGAAAGGTCTTCTCTACCTGCCTCAGTCTGGTCAGTCTGGTATGAGGGAGGGGCTGATGTTCTGAAAACTATGTCTCCCTGGTTGAATTAGGAACAGTGCTGGACCTGGGAATCTTCCAGTTTAATTGTTTCATTCTGACTGAGATTAAAAGCAATTAAAAAAATAACCTAATAATGAAGTTTTCAGACCACCAGAAAGATTTGATTTCAGGATAATACTGAAATCTGTCACTTCAAGGTTAGCCATGTATACTTTAGAGATCCAATATATGTCCCTTGCAGTTATTTTAAAAATATTGATGCAATTTCCCACCTCAAAAAGGGACATTAATAAAATTCAGGAATACTGAGTCATCTTTTTTACACAGCCATAGAATGTGAAATTTTGTAAAATTACAAAATTACACAATTTCAGAAAGATTTAATGAGATTTTTCTGTATAGTTATAAACGCACTTAGCAGTGATGATCGGCAATTTGTTGCTCAGTTGTGATTTTATGCAGATGATTAGATAAGGCAGATGATTAGATAAATGCATCTCTCAAGACACCTGATCAGAACCCAGTGAAGCCAAAGAACAGTAATTTACTACTTTCAAAAGGCTTTGGTTACAGAGTTTTGTTAGGTTTAAAGCTTGAGTGCTTCAAATACTAGAAAAGCAAATCCACAGAAGGGGACTAAAAAATTAAATAATTAACTTACACTAATATATATGTATGAGTAAATTCAACTAATATTTGATCAGTGGACATGTCATCAAAATATATTTGATTCTTGATATGGATGCAGCAGCTTCCATATCTGAAGTTTTTACAGCACTTTACATGCATTAACAAATTCATCCTCAGATTTCTGAGCAATAAAGGTACAGGAGTAAAGGTGCACTCGCTGCATACAGGAGGGAAGGAAGGAGAGGACAAAGAGAAATTTATATAATAGGGCAATATTACTTAACAATGAGACTCTTCATTTTTAGCCTATAATCTCCTACCACAACTGCTTGAATACCTCTGATATTTGCAGTTACTCTCCTCCAGAGAAACTTATTAAACTACAGTAGATAGAATTAAAGCCTGACTTCCATTTAACCTTGGGCAAGAACAGTGCACCACTGTCAATGGATCTCTGATAATACTTTTGCACTTCCTCATCTTTACATAACTCCTTCTTTCTGAGCAACCTGATCTAGAAGGTGGCATCCCTGACCATGGCAAGGGGTTGACACTAGATGATTTTTAAGGTCCCTTCCAACACAAGCCATTCTATGATTCTGTGATTCTTCAGCCCCATTACGCACTGAAAAAGCAAGATAGTGGCCCAGTCCAGATAGCTACCAAATATGAAAAAGTGCTGATGAAGAGTCATAGCTCACAAATACATTTTCTCATGGTAAGTGTTGATTTTGTCTTTGGTAGTATAGCTTCCTCCACTTTGCTCCCTCATTCAAACCACCAGAGAAATCACTGCCTCTCAGAATCTGGCAACATTTTGTGTAGGGACTGTAACTGATTTGTTTCAGTTTCATGCTATCAACCCTTCAACCAACTACAAAGTGCCACATACTGATTATTTATCAGCAAATTTCTGTAGTGGATCACTGTAAAATAGGCATTGACATTCTCAAATTAGAAATGACCACTTTAAAGGGACAGGAAAAAAAGTTTGAAAGAGACAGATCCAAAAATATTTCAGCTGCAAAATAATCTTGGATCTCATATTGAAACACTTGCATTAATTAAGAATTTTGTAGTGACAGTAATTTTAAGAGTGCCATTTAGAAACATGACATTTAGATGCCTCCATACTAAAAACTGAGAGGCTTAAATTGGAAGAAGCCTTCTGTAATTCTTCTCAACAAAGAATCTTCTGAATAGGAGGTTACTTATCCTATATCCCCTTCCAAATATTAAAAAGCCAGGCAGTATTACCTCATATTCTCCTTTAATATATTTTTTTAACCAATTCAGTCTCTCAATTATCAGTAAAGTCTTTAAAATTTCTGCTGATGAGGAAAATTCTATTTTCTCTACTTTTCAGAGAAGATGATGATGGGCAAGACATCATTCGTAGCTACTGATAAACCTCAGACATAGGGTTTGGTGAGGAGAGTGGCTGTGACCACCAAATGAGGTGGGCCAATTAGTTTTTTGGAGATTACTACCTCTGCCAAAAAAAACCCCATACAAAACCAAAACAAGGCTAGGACCATCAATTTGGATTTGACATACATACTACTACAAAAAATTTTATTCTGAAAATCAGAGGTAAAATTGGCTTTGTGTGTCTAACTGTGCAAAGATACAAGACATTCACACAAGCAGCTTCAAACTAGAACTTGAGGAACCATTTCTTGAAAAAGTGCATTGAAGGCAAGAATGGGCACTATGTTTAAACTGGGGGGGGGGAAAGGTAGTCTTCAAATTCACAAAGGGAAAATTAGAGATATAAAAAAGTGTAAAAAACTATAGATAGATATGAAACAAGTTGATGTACTCCTACATCATAAGTGAAAACTAATATGTATGACTTAATATTTACACTCATCCTATGTATCTACATGTAGATGTAGAAGATTCTGACCAAGTAATAGCATAAATATATCAATTTTAATTATTATTCGTTTACTTATGGCTGACCTTTGTCTACAAAGCCTATGTTTCCTTGAATATAAAAATAAGTACTGAGATTTCAACCCTTTAAAATCAGTGAAAGTACCATTTTAATAATCAGTAAGTTGTTTTATTACAATCCATGAATATATCATGTTGCAGTAAACAATTTTCTTCAAATGGTAGTAAATCTAATCTATACATTTAAAAAATATATTAATAACTTGTCCTGAAAATAACATCAGAAACGGATGAATCAGTGTTCAAATCAAATCAAGATGATAATTTTATTTATTTGTACTTACACTTGCTTAAAAAGGATTCAAATACATTTCAGACACTTTTTAGAAAAGCAAAGGAAAAAGAAAGATCAAGTTCACAACAGAGCAACATGGTAAATAATTAGGGTCATGCCACATGCATCCACCTTTTACAAAACAGCTTAATAGCTAGAGCTCTCATCAACACCTATGAACACCCACCGGACTTTCCTCATCTGTTTGTGGGCAGCTGAGCCCAGGATCTCTCACACCTCAGGGAATTCACTCCCATCAAGCCATACTGTGCCTCTTGAAGTGAGGTATGCTGCTGACACATTCTCTCTCCCTAAATAAATATAAACTACAGCAGGAACCTTCCTCCCAGGTAAGGCAACAACTATACTGGAGAGGTGTTGTCAGTTTTTTGCTCCATCAAAGCAGAACAACTCTGAGAGGTGACATTGCTATTCTAAGTGTCCATACCAGAAGTGCTATGCAATGTAAAGGTACAGACCCAAATCTTCTCCAGCAGAGGACAAAAATTACTGCACACTTTTAACATCCACGCTGAACAGTTTTGATTCCTGAGCAAATGGAGGCAGAAAACATTCAGGTACACACTCAAAACCATACACTGAGTATGGCTGTAGTATGATTATGGATGTGTTATTTTATGAATTTCATTAACTGAATTAATCATATTCATTTATCTAAAACATCAATTAATTGAAAATAAAATGTGCACAACACATAAGAAATGAAAGAAGTGATCTTTGACAAGTTTGCTTATACCTTTCCCCATGTGTATTTATTACGAACACCTTTTACAAGGGGATGCACCCCATTTTTCTATTTATTCAGCTTGTATTCATAACTATCTGCTAGCCATTTGCCTTCCACAGTATTAAAACAGATGCAATGTAATTTTAACATTTCTTTAAAACTTCCCAATTTGCATACTGCACATTCCAGGGTTACCATCCTTTTGACAATATAGTGCGCTGCCTGCTTTTCCAAAACAAATCAGCTAATTATGCAGCTAGACAGAGCAGTGATCAGATAGACCTCATATTCACTTGCTTAAAACAAAAAGGAAAACCTAGAAAAGCAAGCAAAGTAAACAAGAAAGAGCATACATTATGCTCAGAGATGTTCTAGTTACCAGTCTAGGTAACTGTGATCTTGCTGGTTCTACCTCTGCTCCTCTCGTCGTCTTTTCATGCTGTTTACCCTCTAATGCTCCAGCAAGCTCCACCCAAGCTGGCCTGAGCAAAGTCTCCATTCTGCTTCTGCGAGCAGCTCAGCAAAGGGGGCAAGTCTGGAACACAACTCAAGTTTCTGGGGTTGTAAAATCCTTCTCTGACATTTCATTCAGTGTAATGGAATGCAATTGGTGAATGGCCTTTTTTGCAACTTAATTCAATATAAGGAAACAAAGAGGGGCTTTTTTTTCAATTAAATGGTTTTGGTTATCCTTAAAAAAGGCAAAAAAAATTCCTATTTAAAAAAAATGGTCTATATGAACTTAATTAATAAATTGTTTCTTGATCCACAAAACAGGAGATAGCCTGCAATATCAAGCACTCCAGGAGATTGCCTTTACATGCAATGACACCTTTTCTACTTCCCATACACCTTTGCCAGCACTACAGCAGGTAATTTCCATTGCTTTGTTGCAATTAAAAAATGAGGGGTTATTACATTTTGTCACACAACAATGAAATAGATGGTCAAGATCCACTTCTAAAAACAGTACCTATTAAATTTACAAACCATGTGTACAAAGTGTTTATTGAATTACAGCAGATTATCTGCTTGAAACACATTTGTTAAACATTTTGTTTTAATTTAGTCATATGAAATGGTTATTGAGCCAGTGGAAGATAATTGAAATCAAGACTTAGATCAGTTTAAAACTCTATTCTATCTTCATTGAGACAGAAGAAAAGTTGTTATACAAAACATGTATACAAGATAAAAGTTTTTTTCCTCCACAGTGTCTTTACTCATTTTTGTAAAAGAGAAAGTCGCTTTAAGCTTCAGAATAACATATCAGTTTTCAGACTGAAAAACAAAAGATTGATAAAGATATTAAGATCTGAAAATTTATTCAAACTTAATCACAGGCTTTGTTATACGCTTCACCTATAAATATTTGTCAGAAAAAATATAAAAGGGAATCCTTTAATAATATACTTCTCTTTACATTTTGGTAGAGTGTTTTGTTTTTCACATATGACTTTGAAGTCTTTTCAGGCAAAAATTCCTTCTCCAGCCTTTGGATGTTCAAACAAAGACATTCCATATTCCTTAACAATGGGCTGGTCTTGACATCAGCCACCCACGACAGGTTAAGGGTTACAGGGGAAAGTGTTTGCATGCAAGTAAAGTTGCCTATAATTGTAGTCACTGATAAGTGGCTCTAAAATAAGCACTCAAAGAAACTTTGGTCAAGAACCCATGACCTGACCTATAAACAACCACAAAAATACCAAGAAAGCTCTTTACTATAATACTAATAGATGACTGGTTTTTTGATACAGCAAAACAAAAAAGAACTGCACTTTCCGTGGTGAATAAAACACCAGATGTCCATCTTTATCTTCCATTCATAGTCACTCAAAATGTAGTTGACTAAATATATTAAATAGGTTTCTGGCTTTCAGCAAATGAAAACATTTTACTTTGGAGATCTCATAAGAGGTTTTAGCCACAAGCCAATATTGCTCAGAAAGACAAAATCTAATTTAGCCAAATATTTATGTTTCATTTTTTGGAGGACAGTGAGTTATGAACTAATCAAACATGTTTAAACTAAAGATGCGTAATAATTAGAACTGCCAAAGAGATGTTAATAATTCATTGGTGGAGAACAGCAAGAAATTGAGGGTGAAAAATTATTAACAGAACTTTTCCTCACAATCTTAGAAAATATATTGATCTGCAAATCAAAATACATAATACAACAAAAATGGAAGCTGAAGCATATTCAAATTATTCTGACATACTAGTTCTGAAAATGCACAGCATCCATAAGTGACATTTTTTAAAAATGTGTTTTACCATTTAGGGCTCCGTATGGCTGGAATTCTGAAAGATGTTCAGGCATGGAGTCCAGATGCTTACAAGTATCTAGGTCCTCAAATCCAAAGATAGATGGGCTTCTGACTTCCATCTCAGATCTTCATCTACTATTCTATAGATTTGCACACCTGAGATTTTCAAAGCCGTTCCAGAAAGTTTGTACTGGAAACATGAAACCAAGTTAAATATCATATTCCATTTGCTCATTTTGCCAGTGGCATAATATCAGTGTGCACATTCAATGTTAAGATGACCTGCTATTCAGTAACACTCCATGGAATTACAAGTCAGTAGCCCCAGCAGGAACATCTGCCACCATTTTACGCAGATTCGTGGTACCTGCACTCCTGGGCAATAAAGTTAGCACTCCTTCCCTGAAGCAAGTCTGAACTCTGTCGTGACGTGAGGAATAAGTGTGGGAGTGGAAGTTCACTGCAGCTCTCCCATCCTTTCCACAGGAAGATAAATTTGGTCTAGCCTGTGGAGAATGTAAAAGTTGGCTGCAGCTTAGAAATGACAAAAACAACTATAGTCACATTGAGCAATGCTTGTACAGTCCTGCAGAATGAAGGGGGTGGTGGTGGAAATTGCTGAATAACATTGACAGGTTGTATAATACTGAAGTATTCCTCAGACCTGTCTTAATGAGAATGATCTCTTAACAAAAGAAAATTAGTGTGCATGTGAAAAACAGAGCACAGGCAGGCTACAGAAAAATCTAACTTTAGGAAATAGAGAACAATTTAAAGTGAAGCAAAGAATTTAAACCTCAAGGTTAGTACCTTTAAATAGCAACGTGAAAACAAAGATTTAATGGCATTCAGTCATAATTTGTCATGTGTAGTTCAAATCTAGCTAAATAATATGCATACAAAATAATAAAAATATTACATCCTGGATTTAATTATTTTCAACACCAAAATCCTTGTAATTGTTTTTAGACTTCTTCCATTTCAGAGAGATCAGCCATCACAATGAATTCACTACTTCAAAACATAAACAGTAAGAACATGTACAAATCCTACTCAACTTTTCAACACCCAGCAAGTGTATCACTGTATTTAATATTCTGTTCTAAATTTCAAAAACATATTTATGTTAGCAAAAACAAGTATTTCATATATTTACTGACAGAGTGCATGCAATTAAAAGTCTGTTTTGGTCATGTGGGCACCTCATGGTTAGGTTACTCATCTCTCACTTTTCCCACACAAGCGATATCTATGCTTAATAAGCCATCAGATTTCAGACCTTTTCGATTTTGACCCTTTTTAAATGCTCTGATAGATTGCCTACCATCTGGCAGTGCTTACTCTTGATACCATACTCTCTTTGCATTACCAAAGTGTGCTTCTTATAATTATATCTTTAATGTGATAGATGTCTGCAACTAGAATTCCCATGCTGGCAATGTTCAGACTGAGGGGACAACTTCAGCAAAGTACCTTGTCACTGTATAGTAACAGTATGTTCAATTGCATCACGTTGCAATTCTCAACACAAAGCTGCTAACCTGCCCAAGTCAAAGGAAATAGAAAATACTCATGCAATTTTTTTTAATTACTGCAAGGCATTTATTTGCAAACTCCAAAACACTGTGAAGAATACCTAGACTAACTTCTCCTGCTAGTTTGGACAAACAGCTCAGTATTTCCTAGATAATAGAGTGGGTAAGAATGGAAAAGTACATGGCGGAAAAACAAATTGAAAAAAAAATCAATGCATCATTTCAATTCACTTAAGGAATGCTTTATACCTTCAGGAAGAGATGTAGGAGAACAAAGGAATAACAGAATGAGGAAAAAGAGAGAATGTTTTCAAAAAAATACTCCCTCGGGGACTACATCTCCATGCTCCAACTAACTTTCGAATGCATGTTGACTATAGCAGAATTTCACTACCTGAAAGTTACACCATAAGAAATGCTATAAATAAAAGACAGAAAAAGAAGGATTCAGTACTTAGGCAGTCATGTAGATAACAGTTTCCATGAACACTGGACACACAGCTCTGAAAAACAGCTCTTTAGTGTGCTTGGTAAGCTGGGCTGATGAGAAAGGTACCCAACTACCAACTCAAGCTTGAGGTATATGCTTGATTTATTTTACTTGATTTTATTTTACTTTGTTTTGATTCCAAATTTGTGTCTAACAGACTAATCCCTAGCTGGAACAGGAAATCTCTGTGCTACTACTGGGCTTGTCTGGCACCAAAGACAAGGTGAACCACAGTGACAGGCATGCCTGGCTGTTATCTTCACTGAAAAATCAAGTGCAAACAAGCCCATATGCAGCCATCCCAAGGAACCTGTAGCCCAGAGTGTGTTTGGGGAACACGGAAGCTTGCAAGGATCTACCACCAGGCAGTAATAAGATGTTTTAGGGGGTAGTAGTACTTACTACTTGTGCCACAATAATTTCTCTACCAGACAGAAACGATAAATCCTCCTGGAATAAACAGCTAGACAGAAGTGATCCAAGAGCCTGACAGAAAACCTCTCACTAACTGTGTGAAAACTTGATTGTATCCCCATGGTTTTGGAGTCATATTTTTATTCCATCTCCTGGGTAGAGTTGGATAGATCTTACTCTATGTATTTTATAAAAGTTCTGTATATTTTCCATAACTTTTACCTAGAAAAAGATAGAATAATCATTTTTTACTAGGACAGCATGATGTATTACCCTAAATTTACTGCAATCCACATATTTGCATCAAGTCAGATCATTTCTGAACAACACAACCTATTGCTGCAGCCATGCATAAAAAGAGGTGCTTCTTAGAGGATTTGGTAAATAAGATACAACTGAACCAGCTAAGGAAACATCAATATTTCCACACTTTAGTCTGACATGAGAGGAAAAAAAACCTGCAGTCAACCAGATTGTGATATGTATACAATAGGAATATTTGATATTGTAAGGGTACATTTTATTTCTGTGGGGCTCTTTATATTCTGGAACTTTAGTGCAAGTCTAAGATGCAGTGACTTTCAAACTGAGAATTGGATTAAAAAGAGTAATACCACCTAAAAAAACCCCTCAAGTCATAACAATTTTTATGTACATAGGCTATTTTAAAATACATAATTTAAAAATCCAAGCAACCACCCCCACCAACAAAAAAAAACTAGCTTTGATGGTGAGCATAAAGAAACCTGTGATTTTTCAGTTGAAAACAAAATATCTTAATGAGAATTTTTAATAAACGACATTTTTTAGAGAAAGAAACTTAATTGTAGCAGCACACTAAATTCCAATAATGTATCAAATTATTTATTAAATAAAATGCCTCATTAGATTATATATATACATTAACAACAGAGAAGTTAATAAATAAGATCAAAATCCTATTCTTAGCTATATAATGCAATGTTGGAACTTCAGTGGCAAAAATAAAAACAGTTTTGAGGGTTTTGTTGTGGGTGGGGTTTTTTTAAGACATAATGAAAACAGGATGCAGTTCTTCTGTAATGAAATGAACATTTTCTGAACACAAGTTTACTCCAGACTTATTTCAGCTGCACTGTACTACAAAGCAATAAGATTACTGAAAAATACCATGCAGCTTGCCTGAATCTGACTATCATCAGATTAAAAGATATTAGCAGAGATTTTATAGAAGCTAAATGACAGTGTCCTTGAAGTAGTAGTATTGACATTGACTCCAGCTGATACAGTTTTTGGTCATTAACATACCTTACTATGTGTCTAGAATGAGATCTCCAATAATTAGAGCTGAATACACTACGATTTTTAAAATTAAATCATGCCTCTGGGAAAGAATCAGGGATAGACAGCTAAAGGACTTTCAAGCAATTAACGAGAACTTTACTGTCAGGTTAAAAATTAAACATTGCAAAGTAGGTTAAAAGTTTGCTCTCAAAAAAAATGTATATTGACATAGAAAACAGCTCTCAGGCATGCTGTTGAGTGAAAGCTGAGGTGGGAACAGACACCTCTTATTTACAATGAAATGAAGTAAATTTCTCCACAAATTTTCATATTCTACCCTTTTCTCTAAAAATAGTATTTTGCCTTCTTATACCTTCAATCTGAACCTCTCAGAAAAAAATGACAAAGTTTAATTAAATATTACAATGTCACTGGTCTTAGATAGGTAGGCAGAAATGCAGAGCTAAAGATCCATATATTTTAAGTGACCTCTGAATTCGTACATCTCTATTTCCGCTACTCCAGACTGAACAAGCAGAAACTGAGCCACTCAAATTTTAATCTAACTAT
>VZRE01007573.1:213-13571 GCA_013396775.1 Cephalopterus ornatus | reverse complement strand
GAGTCATTCTGCTGCGCCTTTTGCAACTGAATGTGTCTATCTCGCATTAGCGCACTTGCAGCAAGCGTGGGTAGAGTCCTTCACAAATCTTCGTTCGCGAAGCCTAGCCGTGATGATGACAATGAAGTCACATGTATCACCTAACCCCCACTCTGCTTTCAATTCTTCATTTCTTCAGCTATAGTAAATGTTATGTTTAATTATTTTTTTGGGTTTTTTTTGTTTTGTTTTTTTTGTTTTGTTTTTTTTTGTTTGTTTGTTTTTTGTTTGGTTTTGGGGGTTTTTTCGTTTGTTTTTTTTGTTTTTTTGTTTTTGTTTTTTTTTTGGGGGGGGGTGGTTTTTTTTGGTGCTGACAGTTCCTCTGCTAAGTGATTTTTTTTGGAAGAGAAGATTAAGTCTTGAGCTATGTTTACCTCCCTATGTCACCCAAATTTCAACCAGAGTAAATCTGGTTGTGGATAACTTGTTTGTACAACAAGGTCAGGGAATTTCAACTGAAATTGTGCATCTATCACCAAGTATAGTCAGAGCATGCTTGATCCATCTGCACTTAAACAAACTAAAAATAGAAGGCGTATAATACTATAAGAATATTTTGATTAATAACTTCTGCACAATGTTTTATTCAATAGGTTTCAAATGGGCATAACCTTCCTACACCTATAATGATACAATACTGTTAGCATATTCATTACTGTGTTCAGGTCTCTTCATTCACTCTGTGATGCAAATTTTCATATTGTTTTGCACACCGGGATAAGAGAAATTCAAACACACTGGTCTTTCAAACTCTCGCATTTTCTTGTGCCTCTTAAACTGACTTCTTTTTGACTCTTGCTGAGAGTCTTCTATATTCCACTCTCATGCGTCTAGTAGACTAGTCATTGAAAACCATTACTCTATATATTTATATTTCACTGCCATAGACAAGTCAGTAATGGAGCATTTAAGAGCTAGCCAATATGATTTGGTATATTCTTGTTTTATATACATTGAAAGTTTCAAAATGAGACTTTACTGTTCTTATTTGCCTATAGCTTTCCCATATGGAAGAAGAGTAATAAAGGTCTTCCTAATGTATTTCAAAAAATCACAAATTATGCCAAGGTGGAAGGAACTCACAAGGACCATTGACTTCAATCCTTTGCCCTGCATAGGACCAAGTGACCTTAGCCACTCCTCACACGGCTTCCCATCAAGAACCATCTTTGTTACTGTCCTTTGGACTATTTATTCTATTGTAGTAGTTGGCGTGCAAGTTTTTAGGACAAACTTAGTCATTCCATGAATCTGAATACTTTACCAAAGATATATTTTTAATTTTTATCACATTGAAGTTACAAAAAGTAAAACACACCTGAAATCCAAGTTGATATCCATTACCATAAATAATATATTGTTGGTTTTCTTTGTGGTTAATAATTGAAGCCAAGTAGGTACTTGTAAGATTAATACTAAATCATGATGGGAAGCAAAAGTACTGTTTACTGTAATAATCAGCTCCCATCATGACATAGCAGCAAACTAAAATGAAATCAAACAGGATTATTTGCAAGATCATGATAGTGTTAATTAACCACTTTTATTGATTGAAGTAGAGCAGTATAATTCTTGACAGTTTAGTTATTCAGTTGACCACTTCATATAATAAATTCAATAAAGGTGATCTTTTTTAGGTTGTCTGTGTGTGCAGATTATAGTGGTTCTTTAAACTGCTATATGATCACTTTCCTATGCCAATTTACTAAACATAGGAATCTTGTATAATGTTTCGTTCCTAAAACAAATATATTCTGCACTTATATATCTTTCAGAAATTGTAGAGCTATTTTATTAAAGGCTAGCCACCAACAGAACTCCTGTTAGCTTATTGTCACCATGTGAAAAGAACATAATAATTTAGTAGAACAAGTATTTTGGAACACAAGAAACACTGAGAATAGCATCCACGATCAAGAGGAAGGGGAACATCCTAAAGGGTGATTCAAACTAAGCCGCTTTCAGAAAAGAATCAAATAGGTATTGCACATCGCTCAAAACCTTAATTGCCTGAGTAACGATAATGTCCTAACCCCTTGAGCTTTTGTAAGCTTTTACTTACAAAAAGGTAGAACAAAAAAAATGTCAGTGAAGTGGGAAAACATGTGAGTCTGTCTCTCAGCTAATTGCAATTCCCTCAGTTCCTTTTTGAAGGTTGGTTGAAAGTGTTGAGCAGCCACTGCCACATAGGATAGGAGCTCTATGACAGCCAGAATATCAGATAAAAAAAAAATATGTCCGATTGGGTCATAATAGCTAACCACTGGGAAATAAAATGCCTTGGGCTACACACGTATGAGCTGAAAGACATCATAGTACCACTTTACTGGGTGTCTGAAGCAAGGTTTTGGTGATGAGATGGAGATGCTGCAGGAGCATCTGTGAGGAGGGACTGAGGCTGCACTGCGGCAGACACAGCTAGTTCCAGCCGGCTCCAACAGACCCACCAGAGGGCGTGGCTGAGCCTCTCAGCCAAGATCCTGGCACCTCTGGGAATGCACAAGAAAGCAAAGAAAATTCTGGATAGAGAGAGAGAGAGATGGAACAATATAGCACGAGAAAGAGCTCTTCTTCTCTCCTCTTGGTGAGCGAACACCCAAAGTGAGAGAAGGAGGGAGAGGCGGTGCTCCAAGCAACAGGACAGAGATTCCCTACAGCCCTTGTAGGAAACAATGCTGGAAAATATTTTTCCTGATAGGAACTTCCTGGAAAACCCATACCAGAGCAGATATTTTTTTTTCCTGAAAGAAACTGCAGGTTCTGGGAACAGCCCATGTCAAAGCAGAGGAAAAATGTAAGAACTAAGGAGCAGAAAAGAAACCTGTATCTACTGACCAGAAGTGGGAACATAGAGAATACATATGCAATTTCAGAAGCTGCTCTTTTTTTCCTACAGAATAATAGATGAAATACCAGAAAAAGTTCCACTGGTAAAAACTGAAAATATGCAAATTTTACTCTGAGTGCAAATGTTTGTCTTATGATTCCTTGTGTGAATGCACAAGCAAAGTGTTTTCCATGCTTTGAACAGAATCATTAATATATTCTATGATTATTTTTTCATTACAGATAACAGGAAATCTGTAACAGAAGGGAAAATATCAAACTTCAAGTCAGTAAAGCTCTGTTGACTTTAATAATAAAGTAATTGACTGAAGAAATTGCCATTACATTCAGTAAAGACCTCACTTCAGCCTAACACAAGCAAATCCTCTTTGGAAAAGGTTATGGAGTACCTCAGATAATGTCAAATGAAAATCACTTTCTACTTCTGGTTAAGAAGTCTTGATAATAAAAATATTGAGTAGCTTATGCCCCACAACAGAGCCAAGAGCATGACTTGGAGTGTTACAGAATGATATACAGCCGTATAGTCTGGAATTTCTTTTGTATATATTTTATTATGGGACTGCTATGTAAAAGTAACAGTTAGCAGTTCTGCCTGGGCTGAAGAATGGTCCTGAACAAAAAAGCATCATTAAATAGTGATAGGAACTATGAACACAACATAAGTATTCCAAGACTGTTTTCTATAATTAAACATTATTATTATAAAGTTAAGTATAAATATACCTTGTTACAAGTTATTTTATGCTTATGGCATCAAGTAAACATGGATGAATATTAAAAATTTGGTTTTATGTTGAAGTGCTGGGTTTTTTTTTTCCTCACACTAATGTAATCCAGTAGTTTTCTTATTTGCCCAGAGATTTTTTTGTTTTCCTTTAGCTTAATTCTGATGAGACAGTGATGCTAAAATAGTTGAGCTTTCAAGGAAAACATACACTTGGCCATGTGTGCTTCATAGGAACAAAAAACCTAAGTAAACTAAAGAATGTCTGAAGTTTAGTTTCTATTTTTGGAATTTGTCTTATGAAAATCACTTCAGTGGGCAGTGTCTTCAGAGAGTGGTCCTGTGTTAACAGCTGACACACTGTCATGTATTTGAGTACCATTTTTTTTTCAATGAAAATTAAGTTAAAGTAAAAATATTCCATTAATTTGTATAATATAATACCTTCTAGTAATTAGCATAGTAAGTAGTTCATCTGTGTTAACACTAAATTCTGCGTTAAGTGAAAAATGGAAAGCCGTAATATATTGACCTGTAATTTTATCATAAATTCATGCATGCTAGAGAGTCAATGACATTCAGAAACTGTACTAACCTTTGAAATAAAATGAATCATCAAGACAGTAACAGCTGAAGCATATGTGTCACCTCTACCTAGCAAAGTTCTACCTAGGAAAGTATGGAAAAATGCTCTCTTCCCCTGAGCCCAAGTAATGTAGAAAAATATTTCAGTTGTGGCTAACAGGGCATGTTTGTTCTGCAATATCACTCATGTGCAGGTAAATCTTAAGCATTTACACCTAATGTAAAACAAACTTTAAAAACAAAATTTGTGGATGCTTTGAACAAGAAAGAAAGCTGGAACAGCCAGAGAAAGAAACTGGCACATCACCAGCTAGTTCTATATGTTAATGTAATAAAGACAGATGGCAATAGATTTACTATGACAATCATTTCAGGGCATCTTCTACTGTCTTCTTGCTTGATAAAGTTTTTTTGAGTATAACCAGAAAACATAATTTGGGAGAAATAATATTATATATAGGCAGTAATGTGCAATTTCTTTGTCAAGGAAAAAAGACTGTTTTTTGACCATAATAAGGAGATATTTTTTAATTAATAAGCTACCAAGATGACAATGGGAAAGAGTCAAGTAAATTAGTTGCTGCCAACTTCTTGTTGTAGTTCCCCTCTACAGAATCTGTTATCAGTGAGGTAGAAAACACCCCAAAACACTGACATTCTAAGTGGAGTTAGGAAAAGTGTTTGAGGAAACCAGGAAAAAGTGATCAAAACTTCTAGTGTCTGGTGCAGCACAGTAGTAACCTTTCCACCATTCCAATGCCACTATGTGAAAGAATAGCAATTATCTGACCTAGCTGGAAGGCGAATGTCTGGTATTTATCTTTCAGAAAGGTGAGACAATCAGGGAAAGAAATAGAACTGAAATTTACTGTTGAGTAGCCTTCTGAAATGAGAGAAGAGTTGATGCCTAAATGAATCAGATTGTTTTCTTCTTTTGAGGATGTGATAGCTATTTCTTCCTTTGTAGAGACTAAGGTTATGGCCTACCATGGGGGATTTTTTACAAAAATAAAAATTTATAGTATTTTGTGTTATACTTTTAGTGCATCAATAATCAATTCTCACATACTCTCCAGGTTTTAAACACCTACATGTATGATGTCAAATAGTTGCATCAAGTTGTGTGTTTGCCTGCATTGTAAAACCAAATGTCTTTTCAGATATATATAACTGTATGCCTTTCTTACTTAAGGCCACTGTATCTTGTTGAACAATGACAATAAACCATTCTCAAAATCCTCTTACCAATATTTGAGTGGCTTAGTGCAGATGAAAGACTAATGGTCACTCTATCACAGAGCTATAGCTTTTCCAAATAATCCCTATGTCATGATGTTTGACTGATTGCAGTTATAAGTAAGTAAGTATAAAAGTTAATGAAACTTTATCACAATATGGCTATCTCTGTATCTATTCATCCATTTGGAATACTGATTTTTGCATAAACTAGTGAATTTTTTACTGAACATCTTCATCAGATTAGTGGTTGAAATACAAATATTACAATTGTTGCAAAATTCTTTCAATTTAGTCACATCCTACAGTAGGAAATCATTAACACTGAATAACAAAAATTATGGAAAGATTCATTGATTAATTGGTTGGAAGACAATGATTGGTCATCTGATGATAAAATATGGAAAAGGAAACCACATATTCATCAATTAATTAAAATATTGCAAAGCTGTTCTAATATATTATTCAATGGTGAGATTAATCAGGTCTATGTAATCACTTTAAATGGCCTTGGATATTACTATTAGGTCAGGTAAGATGTCCTTTTGCCATTTAGATGTGGCCTTTTGCCTTGTGCAGGGCGCATATTTTGTCCCAGTGAAAAAATAACCTAAATATATTATAGCATATAAAATATATAAATATGTGTGTATATATATACATGTACATATATGTGCATATGTATATATACATATTTTTATGTATCTAAAAGTAATATAAATATAATATGTTATATCATATATTGCATTATGTTACAATTTTCTATTTCTTTGCTTTACATCTCCCTTTTATTTATGCCTGATTCACTATTCTGCACCTAGAAGATTCTAAAGTGAGAAACAGTCGCCTCATATGCAGAACTTTAATAATAATTAGTAACCATCGCATTTGCTTTCATATTAAATGCAGTACAGTCTTGAGGAGAGTCCATAATTTACTTTTTCATAAATCACCTGTAATACAAAACTTCACACTCTAAAAAGTTTTGTAGAGGGTAAAATTCTTCTCTCTAAAAGTGGTGTGTCAATTCAAAGGCTTGTAAAAAAAAATGTAACACTATATGTAAAAATAATTATTTTTGTCTTGAATCCTGCCCGGAAACTACAATGCATCTATTGTCAACATAAAAGACATACCTGCAAAGGGAAAAGCAATAATTATTATAGGAATCGTGTTTCCAAAATTCTAAAAGAACAAAACTGAAAAACGATCCTCCACCCCTAAAACATGTTTTGTAGTGTATCTGGAGTTTCTCATTTCTCTTTGTTTGCAGAAATCCTCAGCTGTGAAAAATAAATATTTGAAAGAAGAGAAATGATTCAGCATTCCCTGTGTCAGCATATGGTCTTAGAGTAGTAAAACACTAATAACCCTTTGTCTTTTGCTTCCATCCATCTGCAGTTGAAACAGATAACCAACAAGTGACTCAATTTTGATGCAATACTTATAATAGAAAAGCCTTTAGTCGATGGTAAATACTTCACCAATTACAAAATATTCTACTCAGAAGTTCATTTATCCTCTATGTTCATTTAAAGGTTACTTTTTAGTTTGTCAGTTTATAAACAAACAAAGTTTCAAATTTACTTCACACAATCTGTGAGTGATACTAGTATACATTCTTTATACAATCATTATTCATCGCTTTCTCTATCTGAATATGTATCAATTAAAAAAAAATAAAAATGCCAGTTTCCCTTCTTTAATAGTATTTTTCAGGAGTAAATTGAATAATTTAATTGGAATACGAGCAAACTAAATGGCTGGTTTTAATTAATAAAGGTGTTGCAGTTTCATTTAAAGAAATATTTTATTGTTCTTACAAAACTTTATTCATTCTCATTCAGAAAATCTTCGTGTAAAAATAAATTGTGTTACTTGCATGCAACAGGCATCCTGAACTGAGAGATGAATCCTGCTTATCTGAATTCTTTTTCAGATCTTTTAGTCACCCAGTAGAAGTCAGTTACAGTCCAGTGAAGTGAAGCCTAAAATATACATAGAATACTCTATCCAAACAGTATCAAAAATATGTAAAGTAATGTGACTTCTTATCATCAAACCACTAAATACAATTTATGATACATGTGAGAAGTATTAGATGTCTTCTTACTATCACTTATTCTGTAAATATATTTGAGGAGATTTTTCCTAATCCATGTTTTAATAAGTTTATCTTTCTTCATGTCCTTATTTATATCTACTTAGCTGTACTATTTGAATTATATGGATTTAGATTCTGTTACTGAAGTATATCAATGTTTGGTTGAAATAAACTTGAGTATTCCATGAACCTAAAGATCAAATCATAATAAAAACACTTCAACTAAAGTACATAATTCTTTCTCAGGGTTGACTATTTTTATTATCCTTTAACAAAGAGTAATCTAACTGAAAATTATTTTGAAAATAAAAGTCAAAACATTCAGCTCAAGTATTATCAAAACCCTTCACATTCAGTCAGTAATGAAGGTTTCCACCTTCCTTGCCTTTTGTGTGTTTTTTTTTAAAGAAGGAAAACATAATCAACACAATCAACAGCATTTTACAAAGCCTCAGTCAATGCCTGAGTCCATTGAGCCTTACCGATTAGTTCTATTTGCTACATACCTTGTATAGCCTTTCCTTCTTATTTTCTTTTTCTTTCCCTTTTTCTTCCTCTCCATCAGTTACTTAGAGAGAAGATGACATCTAATCTCAGTCTGAATTATTCAGATACGCTCTGCTAACATTTAAGAAAACTTTGTGGAATGACATTGTATAACACTGAACCCCAATAAGGGTTTATCCATTTGTTAATCAAGAGAGGTTTCTTATCTATCTACCTCTTACTTTTATTACTATAATAATTTTTAATTCAGCTATAATGAACATTCAAATGTCTTATTTTTCAAGGGAGACAAAGGGGCATTTTGAAGTGAAATCATATTGACTAAAAGCCATATCACAAGAGTTAACTAAGATATTACATTTGAATTTATTCAGTAGATGTGGAAAGATGGCTGAAGACCCCATGGAAAGATGGCTGGGGCTAAGACTAGAGGAAACTGAGAAGTTATATTCACATTCTAACAGAAGTTATAATGGTACATTATGCTTTAATCAGTCGGAATAAACTTAGAGCACTTCTCAAAATTAGTTTTCTGATTAGTGATACTTTTATGCAAAATGTCATGGCAATGAACTGTAAGCAAAGAATTAACTCCATTCTAGCCAGACCCAGTACAGATATAACAACATGTATGCATATCCAGAAGCATATACATTTAAAAATGCTCAAATTTATATAAGAGAACAAATATTGTGATATATGTGGGAACTCATAAAGTTTGGGGGTTTTTTGACTGAAATTCAGAATATTTTATGAGAAATTCTCTCTATAAAGTACATATAAAATAGTTTATGAGATATTCTTTATATAAAGAATATATAAAGAATATTTTATAAAATTTATATGCTTGTAAGAATACTTACCAGAAGCAAAAATTTCACAGTTATGTGTCTATGCAAGAGTAAGCATTTAGTGAATTAAATTTCCCTTCATTTTTCTAACTATATAGCCATAAAAGTTGTGTTCATCAAGTTGAGAGTATATAATACATTGTCATGGATGTAAGTGGAATGGTTCAAGATTTCTCTTATATTAAAATATATGCACATTACATTTTTATAAAGTGTTCATATATTTCAAAATGAGAGCTATTCATTGGTACCCCTTCAGTGAAAAAAAAGCTAAATTCATCAAATGTGTTCTTGTCTCTGTGAACAATCCCCTGAGTTTTCTAAGGATGAACCACCATTTCTTTGTACCAGATTTCTCTGTTTTAGTGTACCTAAGTCAAAACAAAAGTAACAATAAGGTCTATGACTTGCTTTCAAAGTTGCTTAATATAAAAGTAGTGGTGGCTAAGCCTCGGTGCTTTGTCTGGGCCATTTACAGATCCCAATGAATTCTTATGTAGCATAAATGTGATGAGAAATGCACCAGGTAAAGGAGATTAATCTCTGCAATAGTTAATAAAACTGAGCTCAAGAATAGGGAAAAAAAATGCTGCAGATCCAGTTTTTACTGCCCTGAGTGTTGTTCACCCTTGGAAGTCCAACTCATTTACCATGCATATGACTGATGTAGTATCAGAAGCTACCTTTATCTGGGAATAAAGGTTATGAAGGTTAGGATGCAATGAAACTTTGAAATGTTTTCATAACTCTTCAATATGCTCTTGCTACTAGCTGTAATGCAGCGAACTATTTTTTATGAACGCTATCACAACAATTACATTTCCAAAATTCTTACCTGTAGTTCTATTGTCAGAATTGCATTGAATTACATCTATCTATCTCTCTTTCTATCTATCATCTATCTATTTATCTATATGTTATAGAATTATATCTACCCAAGCTTGACTAATAACCCAACTAAAAGGAGTAAAATTTCAACACATGGAAAAACAACAGCAAACAAAAACTATCAAAAAGCAAAATTATATATAGCAATAATATTATTCATCTCTAATAAAGCAAAACTCTTGTACATGTTCCAAAATCAGAGGCAGAAAACAAGCAAACAAGAAAAACTGATGCACCAGAGGGGAAAAATAATGTCTCACAACAATTTATTTGGCAATCGATAGAGAGCATAGACCTTACCCTGTTTTAACAACTAATGAAATATTAGTTTAAAGCGCCCAGAGACAAAGACATTTCAAATGCTAACACAGTTGCCAAGAAGCAAAGGTTTCTGCATTTGTAAGGTTGTTCCTTGAAATGGAGAGGTAGTTTTAAGGCAGTAATTCATTCAAGGGGTTCAACGGGCACCATAACTCATGAAAATTTAGAAATGTCAGGTGTTTGTGAGATAAATTGCTGCCTTACAGCAATCTCTAATTATATGTTATAGATAACCAAAATGAAAGAGAACCTCAATTAAGAGTAAAAAAAAAAAAAAAAGATTAGTGTGGATCCTGTTCTATTTATAATTCTGAATACTGTACCAATTTCGTACCCACAGAAATAGTACAGGAAAAAGTCTTTCTTTTAAGTTGTCTAAAACTGCTCACTCATAAATTTCTCTTTTTAAGTCTGGATTTCATTATACTTCCTCTGTCTAGTGCTTTGATGAACTATTTCGGTCATAGATATGATTCTTTTTATATTTTGCAACTCCTTTGCAGTAGAGAATGGCACACGAGTTGGGGTTAATGATATTAATTTTCCGTAAAGATTTTTTAAAGTAGCAATTTACTGCTGTAAAGTGGCCTTCATATTAATGTGAATCTGACCTAATGCACTGACCTTTTTAACTTGCTGAAAACTGTCCACACTGCGACCAACAGACCCTTTTGGGACTCCATACCATTATGAACATATGGACTACAAACCATAACATTCAGAATGGGTTTGTTTTTCAGATAAATGAATATATATGAGAAAAAACCACCCAAACAAATCAAAACACAGATTTCAGAATAAATAATTTGTCTATTTGCTTCTAGCTGTTCCTCTCCAGAATTTAGGAGTACAAGGCTGATGTTATGTGTTTACATACTTCTGATGCACTCTGTGGGATTGCCTCTGATGGTACAATGTAAATTTTTCACTGTGTGTTTATTAGGTTTTAACTGAAAGACTTTTGAAAGAGCCTTTTGAAAGAGCCTATTCATCCCCTGACATTCAAGAAGATATCTGGGAATCAGATGAAAGCCTGGTCTGTCCATCTGGAGGTGTTGTTCCTCTCTGCTGGCCCTCATCCAGCAATGCTGTTTGTCCTGGCAGTTTAACCCTAAGAACTATGCTATCATAACAATGGATTATATTTATATTGTGTAGGACAGAGGTTGCTGACAAAACAGTACAATCTGAATCTTTTTTTTCACTTTAAAATCTGGGCACAAGATAGGTTGTGAACAATGTATGTTCTCTATTACAAATATAACTTTTCCTCTTCCAGGAAAAGTTATGCAGTGCCAAGAATCAAATGAAATAATGTTATGGGTCCGCATACATACCTACTCTTAAAAGATTTTCCCCTCCTCTATTATATATTTATGTGAAAGAAATTATATCTTCCTAAATCAGGAGGACTATTTTATACATTATATAGAAAAGAGTAGGGGAGAAATCTTTCTTAGATTGTTTTTTGGGGGTTTTTTACAGCTGAAGTGTACTCTTGAATGTGTCTTAGCCAGTTGGTTATTTGGTCCCATCGCTTTGATTCACACTGTCTTCTCATTATAGACATATTAATTACATTTTATTTCTCCATCTTGTTTTCAAACAAACAAACAAAACCCATACTGAAAATTACTGCAGTTGGCAGAGTTTTGGCTGAACAAGAAGGATACTTTCTAATCAGAAAATTCTGCATTTTCCTGTGAAAATCTTCTCATCACATTAGGGTTTTTTGTAATGTCAAATGGTTTTTTGTAATGTCAAACTATAGATGCTTTGCAGTTTTCTTATGCTGCAACACAGAGTCTATTTAGATCAAAACAAATTTTGATTTTTGAGTGTGTTTTATGCCACCATGGTAACTTTCATAAACAATATTTAGATTTCAGCGTGCTGAGGTAGTTTCTGTATTTATAAAAAATAATTATGATGATGAAATGGACAACATCATTAAATGTTTATACCTATGCTTGCAGAAATAAGATGTGGTAAAGCTTCCGTAGTAAAAGAATAACATTACTCAGAGTGACTCCTGTAAGTGTTCCAGAAACTCAATCATTTGTATCCATGTGCATTTATTCCACTCAAAAGTTCCTTAAAAGCATCACAGAAACAAATAAAATTATGGTTGTTGTCTTGAAGAAGTTTATAAAGCAAAACCTGAATTTGTTTCATTTAAATTTAGGCTTTTGATTTAAGATCTGTGAGGCTTTTTTCTCTACCCATAATGAATGGGAACCTCAGGTTTCAGTTCTTCTCTGGAGAGTCTTTGTAGCCTAAGAGGGCACTGCTCATAAATATAATGCCTCAGACCTCTTAAGTTTGGTGGGATGCATCTGGACCTTGGATTTTGTGGTTGGGATTGACAGTGTTATATGACAGCACTGTGCAGGATCAGGCTCCCAGCTTTACCCTATGTGAAGTCAGTGGAGCTCCATATGGTTACAACAATTTGCCTACAGGCAAACTATTTAAAACTGGGGCCTGAATTTTATTCTATCTCAAAACAGTGGGGCTCTGTGTTGGTTCATTAGCTCACAATGTGCTGCCAATTTGAGGATAGGGGGGTTAATTTGAACTTATTTACAAAGGTAAATTGCTTCTGGAACTATTATTGTTCTTATTTTTTGTACTGGTTGGGGGATTTTAAAGTGAATTAAGATTAAAAAAAACATAGGATATCTAAAGACAAGGCTGATGAAAAGTTGATGTAATCTTTTTGGATTTCAGTAAGGCTTTCAATACTGTCTCTCACAGGATCCTTCTGGACAAAATGTGCAGCACACAGCTGGAGAAACACATCATGCAGTGGCTGAGCAATTGGCTCATGGGTCGAGCACAGAGGGTAATAGTGAATTGGGTAACGTAAGACTGGTGACCTGTCACTAATGGGGTTCCACAAGGCTCCATCTTAGGCCCTGTGCTCTTCAACTTCTTCATAAATGACTTAGACAGAGGACTGGAAGGGATACTAAGCAAGTTTGCAGATGACACAAAACTGGGAGGAGCTGTTGACTCCCTCGAAGGCAGGGAGGCCCTGCAGAGAGACCTCAACAAATTAGAGGACTGGGCAATCATCAACCATATGAAGTTCAACAAGTGAAAGTGCCAGATTTTGCACCTGGGGTGGGGCAACCCCAGATGTACGTACAGACTAGGAAATGAGATGCTGGAAAGCAGTGCTGTGGAAAAGGGACCTGGGCACCCTGGTCAATGGTAAGTTGAATCTGAGTCAGCAGTGCCCTGGCAGCCA